>OX381709.1:21125569-21407569 GCA_947462335.1 Harmothoe impar
TTTTCATACTGATTATGTTGAATTGTAAAGAATGAAAAACCCATGAGTAATCCATCTGTCTAACAGGATAGATGTTATCTGAGAGCTTGAATCAAAATGTGTTATGGTTCCATGATGAAGTGCGAAAGGTACAGTATCACACCCCTCAGAGATTGGAGTATCATACTCACCGATACATTCTTGCAGGCTATCCCAGGCGCCATTACTCCTGCAGGTGATGGTGAAGGACTGAGGGTCTTCGACCATGCTTTTCAACCTGTAGCCCTTGTTGCAGGTGTATGTGATATCCATGTTATATGTGAAGCCTCCGGGAGTACGCGTAGCATTGGCCAAGATGCCCGGGTCACGACAAGTCACCGCTGGAATATTGTTATAGAGTTTTTTTTATTATAAAGGAACAGATTCAGGTTGATTTATCAAATATAATCTATAGCATACAATCTCAGTCTTTTCTGAACTAAAATAATTTAGTTAGGTTTCTTAACCTGAAATATGTTTGTCAATATACTGTGTAAAACTATGTATTTATTCTAATTTGCCCATATAATAATACCATTATTACAAATATAATGTACAGACTAATTTCTAGTTAAAATGCCTGAAACATAAGATATGTTGGTATCCGGTCCTTCAAAAATGTAGCCGGTCCTGCAAAGACTACAATCTCTACTTACGTGTGCAGTGTGGCATGGGCCACATGGACCACACGCCGGTCTGTGTGCACATGACAGTGAAGGATGAGTCTGTGAACTCATACAGCGTCTGAAGGGCGGGGTTGAGTCCCACGTCATTGTGCAGCTCATAACCCTCGTTACATGTGTAGACCACCTCATCGAGGTAGTTGGTCTTCTCTGACAGTGTATCAGTCGTCATCGCGTTAGGAATGGTGGGCAGTTGATCACATGCCACCTCTGCAATTGTAAATGTATTTATTACAAATTCTGGCTGTCACCGTTGAACCAACTTACAGCTGCGTATCTAGGATGACCAGATTTATTGGTCATCCCTATGACCAATTGGCCAGCTATGGTGGCTGCTTGGGAGGAGATCCTCTCGTTTCCGAATCCTTCCGAAGGAAGTCTCTGGTAAGTGCCAAATGACATTGAACTTGGGATTTTGCTGGGTTTGGGCAATCCCCGCTGGTAGCTTGGAACCAGTGGACTGGAACCAGAATGTATGATGGTAGTTTTACCAACATACTTTATGGTTCCATTTCCAGTTCCTGTTTGCTCGTTCCAAGCTACAAGCAGGGATTGCCCAAACAGAGCAAAATCCCAAGTTCAAGGTCATTTGGCAGTTACGAGAGCCTTCCTTCACAAGGATTTAGGAACGAGAGTAGGGAGGAGAGGAAGTTGTAGTGATTCACAAAATTATACTTGAAGTTTTTACAAAGAAGCTCAATCATCAAGCATACTGCAGATAGGTATTAGGTCTCATTACAGAGGGAGCAGAGGGTCACTACAATGAATACTCAGTGACATTTAATTATAATAATTTCACCATATAATATTGTGTCCTTTGCTTTTTGAATATGTTATGTTATAATGTAAGCATGGTCCTCACTTGTACAACCAGACCCGCTGTTGAAGCCGTCCCCCGTGTAGCCATCGTGACAGCGGCAGTGGTAGGAGCCGTGTCCATCTATACACTCTGCGTCATCATGACAATTGTCATCACCACACTCATTTATATCTGGAGGTAAACAAAGGACACAGTATAATGCATACCTATACACTCAAACCTTAATTTATATTAAAGGAATATTTTGCAGATACTAATATTTCTAACTTAAATATTGTAACAGACGCAAAAAAGAGGTTCCCAGGGCTGCAATCATACATGCGTTATGCTGACCCTACAGGGCATAATGCAAATAACAATGATGCCTTTAGATGGTTGAAGAGTGTAACGCGACTTAAGAAAAAAATTCTACTGGAGGCTAAAATATATAGGAAAATTTAGACTTTTTGTGCACGATTTTCATACTTTAGTAGTTATAAGAATTTATTGATCCATAAGAGTTGTTATAATGCAAATTATTCCTTGCTCTCTGCATTACTGACAGTAAACGTTTTAATTGGATACCAAATATGCAAATATTAAAAATCTAAAATAGAGAAAAGGTTTTCTTGAATCACGATTTTCGTGATGCACATGGTGATGAGGAACAATTATATTTTTTGAGTGGCCTATTAAAGTACTCACTGACACAGGAGGTGGCGTCTGTCCAGCCATCCACTGTACAGGTGATGGTGAAGGGTCCACTCCCACCGTCGGCGCGTTCAAAGCCTGTGTCACACTCAAACTCTACTGTAGTGGTGAAGTCCCGCGCAGCAGACCGCTTGGCGTTTGCAATCACGCAGGGTTCAAAACACGACAAGGCTGCAAGAAATAGGGATACTATTGATCTACAGTCTACTGTGATATCAGAGTACTTTGAATTCAAGGCAGTAAGACAAGTTTGCTTAAAGTTCCTTTAAGTTGCTTGATTTCTGATTTCAACTAATCTAAGGGATGATTAAAGTAGTGTAAATCGGATGGTTTGTGCAGTGACAGTCCATCGCGACAGCAGAGTATCAATTGCTACGTTTGTCGAGTTTGCAAGTAGTTGCTAAACAACTTTTGTGACATTCTCGTAAGACATTCTCGGAAGTGTTGAACCTTAAATTAATGGCATTATACGTGGGACAGAGTTGGGTTATTTTAGTGCTACTGCTCTAAGGAAAATTCGACAAGCTGCATCTGAGTGGAGGCGTATGCAGACACAACTGGGGTGTGGTGCATCGTCACTCACGCATCGTATATATAATATACCTATTGTTTCTCAATTAGCCTACACATACACAATATTTTAATGGACGATTAAAAAAACAGGTATTTATAAACGATCTTATCATGAAAGAATGCGTCTTTTCTTCTAAGGTATGATATCATAGGGCATTGCCTAATAACATCAATGGTGGACAACCTTTAATAATATAGGGCATTGCCTTTACAATAATAGACAGGATAAGTTAATGATAACAATACACACGAACACAGTACGGCAGCACACTGGGGATGTAATTGCCCTCAGAATCACACCCAATCCTGATGACATTGTTATCGAAGTCTACACCGTAGGTGTCGAGGTAGCCCTCGGGGACGGGGAAGGGCAGGTTCTCCTGCCAAGGTACGTGTCCCTCATTACATGAGTACGTGAACTCGTCCCCGTACTCCAGGATCTGAGGGTCGGGCGGCGAGGGTAGCGTGTTGAGCAGGTTGGGGAGCGGAGGACACGACACGACTGGAACACAAATCAGAAAGGGCAATATTAATTTGGTGTTCAATAGAACTAAAAAACTGAAAAAAGAAATTTTTATTGATGCAGGTCAGTAAAAGCAATATTCATCATGGGTCTGGACCGCTAAACTCGACATGGCGCTATACATGTATACTTTTTTTTTTAAATTCAAAAGGCAACATAGGTTTATGATTATAGTGATATCAGGAGAAAGAGAGTGACATGACTTTATGATATCTATTAAATTCGATCATGGGTGTTTGAGTTACAGGCGACATGGCCCTTCCTTGGAGATGCTTCATGTGTTATTCTTGTGTGGTGTTTTTCTTCTGTAAGACGGCCAAAAATTAGAAAATGACCATTACTATATACCTAGTTATCCTTTGATGTTATAATGTGTCGTTGACATTTTCTGATATTGGGTAGCCTATTTAAGTGCAGGTTAGAACTGCCTACTATCATGTAAAATCTGAGTTGTAAGGATAAACCATTACAATGACAAGATAATAAACTGGGGGAGGAGGGGGTGCAGAGGGGTCTCCCTCCCTGAGGTCGGAAAGTCGCCGAAATTAAGGGCCCCATGTCACAAAAGTCGCTCTTTTGAACCCATTGTTCTATTGTCAAGTGTGTACAAAAGTCACCAGGTCGCTTTAATAATTGCCGTAGGTCGAAAGTTGCCTTGAAAACACCAGGTCGTCAGGTCGCTTTTGACCCATCTGGAGCCACAATCTGTGTCCAATCATCAACAAATACTTTGAGATTTGCTCCGATACTAAGATTTGCTGCAGTACTACTACCGACCATCTTACTTTGGCCACATACTCAACCCGACATACTAGCTTTTGTGTCGGTCTGATAGTCTTGTCCTATATATACTATGTCCAGGGGCATACGGTGGTGAAACATTATGCACTAAACCTCTTCAATATTCACCGGGTCACATATCTTGTATAATCCTGTACAGGTTCTTATTAATTTCACTACCACTGCACCGGCTAACCTACCGGCTGGTCATTCAGACTTATCATGCATCAACTTGCCATGCCCAAACTCAAAAAGAAATCAAGGTGAGCATGAGTGAGCTTGAGTGGCTACATTCACGTCCAAGCCACAGGGAGTAATCCAAGCTTGGATGGGAATGAGTCCAACTCAAATGTAAGGACGTTTTATTTTAATTTTAAAAAAATCCCTTGCGAGAATAACCCTTCATTTGAAAAGGAATTTTCCAAGCTTCTTTTCCTCCTCTGCCCTTTGGGAAATGTTGTGGTCAGGCTCCCCCCGTAGGGCAGCTCCCCCCTGCCCTTCCAACACAGTCAGAAGCCCGTAATCCAAATTATCAAAAAAAGGTGGCCTAACCATAAAAAATAGCGTGAGCTGTGTGGGGCCTCTGACATGTCTGGCTCATTCTGTCAGATTATAATGTGGGTTGGTCAGACACTGACCAACTACCAGTACAATGTATCACAATCAGCTGTCACTACTTCAGATTTGGGAAATGCAACGAAAAATGTCTGAGGAAGCAGATTATCCAAGTGTCTATGTTAAATCGAAATATAAAGGGATACCAGTGGGTAAGTACAACCACGTCAAGCCAGATCAAAAATAAAAGGGCAGTAGAAAGTATACATCGTATGAACCGTTGCAGACCACAAAGAGCGGAACATTGAAATAAAACTACAGGAAAAAGGAATACCTCACTATTTACTTGCTCCTTCTTCTCCTATTTTGCACACACATTGATTATTCAACATATTGTTTTTGTCCCTGTTTCCGTTTGAATTCATCAGAGGATCGTATCTTAGGATGTGAGATGTGACCAATAAACTTTTTTTTTTAAGCGGACACAAGTGGAGTATATTATATATAACGGCAAGAAAGAGGATGCGGACACATTCCCCTTGCAAATGGTATTTCAATGCACTCTGCTGCCTTCATGTCACGACACTTTCTGTACCTAAATTGGTATTTACTGGTCCCTGCTTTACTTGGTTTCCCTAAATGTAGGCACTGAGCATGATAATGTGTGGTTGGGACACACCCAGAGTTTCTGTCGGTAATTATTGGACCCTGCTTTACTGGGTGTAGGCAGTGAGCATGATAATGTGTAGTTGGGACGCACCGAGAGTCCACCCCTTGGTGCAGTTGTGTATATACGTATAAGACTGTGCCTCATGAGATCGGGCCAATGTGAACATCTTTGACTGGGTGCCATCTTTGACCTCCTGATAGAAAATGATTTATCTAGGGCAGGTTAAGTTATATATGGAGATATAACCATTGCCATTTTCTTTATTTTATCCCTTACATGTCAAAGAAGAAATTCATTTTCCTTAAATATTTGTTTTTATGGTGGCCGGTCAAAGATGGGGGGGGGTGACATAACGTATGATTTTTATAAACCCCCACACTTTTGACCAACCCTAAAAAAAAAATCTCTCTATATCTATATCTATATATCTATATCTATATATATATATATATATATATATATATATATATATATATATATATATATATATATATATATATGTATATATATATATATATACATACCTATATAATTATATATATATATGGTGATACAAATGTATCTTTAGAAAAAATGATATTATACACCATATTAGGCTGGGTACTCAGCAAGAGCAGGAAGTACTTTTACCTAGGATTAATGAAGAATATCAAAAAAGGGGAAAAATGGGTTATAAAAGTGGTATAAACAGGTTTACTTACTGGTGCAGCCGTCACCTTCAAAACCGTCCCCTGAGTAGCCTTCCTGACACACACAGATGTAAGAGCCGTAGGTGTTCACGCAGTCCGCAAACTCATTACAGTCATCGTTATCAGTATTACATTCATCAGTGTCTGGAAGTATAAGTATTTATGTTAAATTGCAGTCAGCAACCCCACATTCTATTACTCACACTATGCATACTTTCAGAATCTGGGTTGTTTGCCTTTCACTATCTGGCCGCTTTTCGCAAGGGGAGGGGGTGGGAGTACGAAAATGTTATTTTTGTAATTTCCTTTGTTTTGAGACCCAAATGCATAGTTATAGTTTGTCCCTGAAACCTAATGATTATGACCGATTTATCACCCATGTAGTACGGCTTTTAGAATTAGAGTAGTAGGAATGTAGTACATGTACACTGTAAAAAGTAAGTGTAGGTACACAGTAAAATCCTCTGTAACTTTACAGCTTCTATTGTAGTTTTACAGCAAATTCTACTTTGCACCTACAATAACATGTACACCTATGGTAGATTCTACTCTATACAGGTCTGCAAAAAAGGCAACCGACTATTTATAGTGTAATTATAATTACCATATATTCGACCAAATAAGCGCCCCCCTTTTTCAGATTTTTTCCATTTTTTTAAAACGTGTTCCTCCGATTTTGTTACTGTTTTTCACAACTGTGTCTGACATGGAGCACGTCACACCTGTGCATGTGTGAAGGTCAAGTCAAGTGCAAAGTCCTAGGGGTGTGTAGAAGCCTTGTAGAGGCTACTGAGGAAAAGAAAGCCATCGGGGTCGCTTATTAGAATGAATATTTGAGGCTGATTTTTCCACTAAAATATTTTTATAAGTGATTAGGGCGCTTATTAAATCGAACACGGTATAGACATGTATTATATGGAATACAACAACCAGCACAATTTGGATCCATGCATGCATGCACAGACACCAACTCATGTGGCAAGCCATTTTTTTACCCTAAATATCAAAGTTCTAAACTCTGATATCACAGTAAGAAACTCTGATATCAGAGTTTAAAACTTCAATATCACAGTTTTAAACTCTGATATCAGAGTTAAAATTTTTGATATCAGGGTAATAAACTTTGATATCAGAGTTAGGAACTCTGATATCGAAGATAGGAGCTCTGATATTGGAGTTAGGAACCCTGATATCAGAGTTAGGAACTCTGATATCAAGGTTAAAAACCCCGATATCAAGAGTGACCATATCGCTTGCCATACACTCACCTCTGCAGTTAACATCACCGACAAGGTCCCACTCAGCATCGTCATCACAGGTTCGTGTGTACTCGTTGCTAAAATCGTCATTCCTAAAACCCGGTAAGCAGTCGTATTGGAGGACGGCATTTGATGGTGAGTTGTTGATGACCGTCATGCGGGCATTAGGGTCCATAGGTGCATAGCCACAAAACAACTCTGTGGGAAAAGCATTATTATGTACACAGCATTTGCAGCTAGGTAAGTCAAAGAAAGAAAATTGTAAGATAATGTGTGATATAGGCCACTTGAAAAATTAAATGGTTTCTCATCACCACGTGCATCATAAAAAAATCAGCTTTTGAGGGGAACCTTTTTTTTTGTTGTTGTTGCAAATTCTCGATGAAAAACATGCGATAAATGTAGTTGAATTTGGGACTCTATGGCACTGTTTATTGAATGTGAGACTTACCCACACAAGCCGTTCCGCTCCACTGGTAGCCAAAGTCACATTCACATGTGTAAGATCCGGGGACATTCATACAGCGTGCATTGTTCCCACAAATCGCGCTATCAGAGCACTCGTTGTCATCTACAAATTTAAAATCAATAAGGCCAATTTTTTCCCCTTTAAGTATTCACATTTATTTCGCACTATTTTGAATTTGAGGAAATACTTGGTCAAGAAGAAATAAAGGTGTTGCCATGACTCTTCTACCTGAGACAACGATAGTTGACAGAAACCGGATTGGAAACCAGAAAATACCCAGAAAGTATGATGGTAAATCTATCATGATACATTCTGGTTCCTGTCCACTGGTTCCAGCAGGGATTGCCCAAACCAAGCAACATCCCAAGCTCAAGGTCATTTGGCAGTTACCAGATTAAGGATTTGGAAACGAGAGTAACCAGGATCGGTATGGTCCCGCGGGGGGGGGGGGGGGGGGGCAATTGGTATATTTTGTTTACACAGGTGTGCAGCTGGGAGGGGTACTTTTTGAGGAAAAGCCCCCCCCCCCCCACCAAGGGTCAATTTTCACCAAAATTCCCCTCACCAAGGTCACCTTTTGGAGATTTCAACAAAATCCCCCCAAAAAGAGTCGCATATTGGAGTTTTCGCCAAAATTCCTCGCAACATGGGGCACTTTTGACGGAATTCCCTCTCATAAAGGGCGCCTACACTGTAAGAAGTTACTGTATTTAAACAGCACAATGTGCTGTACATTTACAGCACTTTTTGCTGTAGTTGGTATTACAGCACTATTTGCTGTATAATTACAGCATTATGTACTGTAAATTGGGTCTCCGGCAATGTTGCTGTACATTTACAGTACATTGTGCTGTAGATTTCCCCCGCTAGGTGGCAGCAGTAGACCATTTCTGTATTAATTATTCCACCCAACCCATTCCCGAGTCAAATAAAGCCTCACAAACTCCCAAGACATTGTAGAATAAGAATGAACGAGAGAGACTGAATGCAGTTATCATAAAGTGTATTGATATTTGCATAATTGTGTTGAAAAATACAAAAAAACAGCAAAAGTATAGAATAGACACCACATTGGTGGGAATAGTTAAATGCTTAAGTGCCCGGACTAGGGAAAAGCTGGTATCACATACGGTTCAGCTGTATTGAAGCAGGATTAAACCATTACATTGTGTAGTGTGTATTATCCTAGCTGAGATTGAACTATTATGCAGGAAAGTACTCTCCATGCATGCGTATTAATTGATTTAAATTTATGAGAACAACAATATGAAACCTACAGTAGAAGTTGCTGTAACTTTACAGCACCCGGTTGCTGTACATGTACAGCAAAATCTACTGGAACAAAAGTCGCCAGCAACTTTTGCTGTAGTTGTACAGTAGAAGTTGCTGTAAATTTACAGTAGAAGTTGCTGTAAATTTACAGTAAAAGTTGCTGTAAATTTACAGTAGAAGTTGCTGTAAATTTACAGCAAGTCAGTTGCTGTACACCTACAGCAAAATCTACTGGAACAAAAGTTGCCAGCAACTTTTGCTGTAGATGTACAGTACTTACTTCTTACAGTGTACTCAGGAAAAATTACTAAAACCTAGGCACTTTTATCCAAAATCCCCCTCAGCAAGGGTCACTCTTTTCCAAAATTTCCCTCAGCAAGGGTCACTTTTGACCAAAATCCCCTTCACCAGTTGCAGAAAGTCCTTAACATACCAATACATTTTGGAGGGTCTATATCTTCAAGCCATGTTGTGGTAGCATCGTCACATGTCAGAGTGTACATCCTTGTTCCTGCACTCGCGCCCATGACCACATGTCCTGGCAGACATGTGTATGTTATTGTATCACCCGCCTGTCTATCATCGGAATTCACTTCTGGTGTGTAGGCGTTACATCAATTTGGTGAAGTGCGGAACCACAGCCTGAAATAGGTACAATCTGTAGTATAGCACCACATTATGGCGTTCCAAAAACAATTAGTTTCTCTTTACCAAGCCCTAAAAAATCAGGGTGTTTAATTATTATAAGAAAGTCAAGAAAATAAAGCTTCTTTTTTTTTGGGGGGGGGGGGTTGTTGGATCAAGGTATCACAAGTAATATAAAACGGTATTAGTACTTACAGGAGTTTATTAGCACGATTAGGAAAGGAATTAAAATGTAATCACTGTGCATCATGAGGACAAATGCACATTAAAGGGCTATTTAACGTTAACACATCCCACCTTCTATATGCTCCACATCACTGACGGCTGTGATGAACAGGATCCTGTCAGAAGGAAAGTGCGGTTTATATACAGACATGATGAATCGAATGGCTATAAAGAAGCTACATGTATATAATATATAATTCAGTTAACATGTGGTAATGTTGCAGCAACAACGTCACACCCTAAGCTTTCTTAAAAGAAATATCTTTCCTCCCCCTTTAGTGAAAATATAAGCTCTTCCCAGCTGTACATATAGCTGATCTTGATTCAAAATAATAATTATCAATACTAGTTTAAGCCCCACAAAAAACACAGTTAGTGAAACAGTGACACTTACATAACAAGCCGTGTGAAGGGTATGCCTGCCTGTATGCCCGCCATATTAGGAGAGTGCTGCCATATACCTAGACAAAGGAGTATATGAAGTGACACATTCAGACAGGCGAAAAAGAGATTTATATCACATTTCAACAGAAAGGCCAGTCTGTATATTGCGTACAAAGCAATCACTAGTGGTATAAACTAGTCATAGCCCTTCCATAGCTCAGGTATGCATTACATCAACATCAGCCATGACTGAGTACGGTACAGACCCTGGTCCCTGCACTTAATATATATAATGTAATAATATGATGTAAACCACGGGAAAAGGAAAAAAAGCATTTCCAATGTCCCCTGAATTTCCAGAAAAAGGGGTACTTTTCTCAAATAATCCCGTGAATTTTATAAGAAAAGGGGGTATTTTTCTGAATAAATCCCCGTGCTTTCCAAGAAAAGGGGTATAATTCGATGGGGATATCACCTTGGCTGGCAATATACGGGGAATTATGTTGCATTCCACTGACCCTATAGTACACACTGAACTATCAAATAACGGTCATTCATAGAGAAAGTGGTATGTTGCTCAAACTCCCCATGATCTTTAGAAAAAGGGGGTATTTATGGACCCCCAAATACCCTTTTTTGAGAGGAAAAGGGCATTTCATTTCCACAGAAATCCGTGGAATGGGGGTGTTTTTTTTAAAGATGGAGAACGCAGGTGACATCCCCCTTTGGGTCCGGGGTACAGACCAACATTATTATGGTAGTCAGACGACTACTCCTTTCTGCCTGCTGCACCTTGTATAGCTGTGTGAGGTATTTTGAAAAGTAACTGACCCCTGCCACACCTGGGCAGCCGCCATCCTGTCGGTACTAGAGAGGGAGATACAGGGTGTGGGAAGGAAAGGGAAAGAGAGCTACAGCTATACTAGCTAAGCGATTCCAATTTTGAAATATTTTCTCAACAATTCAACTTTCACCACATATCAAAACAGTACTATTCGTAATGATAACTTGGACACAGTCTTTGTTTATATTGGAGTTTTATCCTGTGACGAACAGCTTAACAGTTACATGTTTATGTATGAACACAAGTGGTAGTACAACTTCTACCGTACATATAAAGAGTAGATATGGTTATGAATACTATGAATGTGTTTAGTCAGTGTTCTTAGACTGGGTAGCATTGCTTTGCTTATAGCAGATGACGTTTATAAGGAGTGGGAGGGCTGGTTAAAATAAAACCCTAGAGTTCTTGAGCGAGCAGCAGCGCAAAGGGACGCAGTTCGTGACGTCACTAGGGACGCAGGTAATCCAGGGGGCGCTGGTGGGGTTTGCCGCGCTAGGAGAGACCCAGTCCATACCATTACATGCCGAATTCAAGAATTAGCATCCAATGATAACTTGGACACAGTCTTTGTTTATATTGGAGTTTTATCCTGTGACGAACAGCTTAACAGTTACATGTTTATGTATGAACACAAGTGGTAGTACAACTTCTACCGTACATATAAAGAGTAGATATGGTTATGAATACTATGAATGTGTTTAGTCAGTGTTCTTAGACTGGGCAAATAGTGTGGACATCTTTGTGGCCACAGTACGTGACACTGACGTTGGGATGTAAGCTTTTAGACCTCCTTGTGATTTCCATGTACCCTGATGTGCTATTTGGGCATTCTCACACCCCGCTAGTTGGGCAGCCTGAGCCCCCCCGCGCCTTAGGGAGTGGGACCTGATACTGTCAGCGTATGGGCATCCAGCAGCTCTGAGGGCAGCCTGGAGGACTATGACCAACTGTTGCGGGGTGAGTGGAGATCCATTGTGAAGAGTGAACGCTGGCGCATTCGGGTGAGAAGGATACAAAGTGACATATTGGTCCCAGGCTGACGCTGGGCAGGCCGGGGAACCAGGTATTCTAGGTATTTGAAGTACCGCTGGGTGCATTCCAGGGAGAATTGTTTTTGAGGATTTTATGACTACCGTGAGGCCATCTTGGTGGCTCACTATGTCTGCTCTAGTGAGTGTATGTGGGCCAGTCCATAGTATGGCTGACGGGGCGAGGAGGTTGGAGGCCCGGAGAAAGGCGAAGAAGCCTAATGTTGATGCAGCTTTAACAGGTAGGCCTATATAGTTGTCTTTGAGGTAGACACAGACATTTAAAAGGTCTGTGTGTGTAAGGGGAGGTGCTGGATTTGGTGTAGAGGGGGAGAGGCGGAAGGCCCCCAGTGCTACCGTTTTTGCTTCCAGGGACTGAAGGGCTGTTGGGTCCCCTCCATGTTCTCTTATCCAGATTCCAGCACCGGAGGTGTAGCACTTTCTCGAAGTTTTGCTTTTTAAGGTATTAGCCAGATACTGTTGATACATACATGCGTCCAGGATAGAGGGTGACAGAATGTCAACCCCATAGTGGACAGCGTATGTGAGATATGTAGTAGCATGTGTGAGTCTGTTGTGCTTGGTAGAATCAGCAATGGCCGCGTTATAGGAGGTGAGGGTCTGGTTCCCAAGGGGTATTCCTGAGGAAAGAGATAGACATAAGATGTATGATTGAATTAAATCATGGTGAAGAATGGGTGTGGGAGGGACGGGTGCTTCATCTTGAGTCCCCTGATGCGGATCTGCCTGTCAGCATATGCCTTTTTCTGTGGCTCGTGGTATCTGCTGAGGGCGTCTGCAAGGGGTATAAGGGCACCGGGCTTGTGCCTGATATCCAGTGTATGGTCACTGATGGCCGCCTCCAGCCACAGCTGCCTGGAACAGGCCGCCAGGGCAGGGTCTTTTGTACGGCCTGATTTCAGGGCGGAGGCAGAGCCCATGTTGTCTGTGTAGACAATGACTTTCATGCCCGCTGTGCATGCTGGTTTGAGGGTCCTGTAGGCTGTCACCAGATTGACTGCCTCTAACTGGGTTATATTTGTATAGCGCCTGCAGTGAGGGGCGCTGTATGGGAGAGTATAATACTCCTTGTCGGTGTTGCCACCCCCGGCCTTGAGGGACGAGTCACATTCTATGCAGTATTCACTACGGTCAGGGGCAAGAAGGTGGACACCATTTGACAGCTCAGAGTATTTTAGGAACCATTTAACGTCTGCTCTGAAGGAGACTGACAGGGCAACTGGACCAGAGTCTGGTGCTAGACGGAGGGCATCTAATATTCTGCATATAAACCGTCTTGCATGCAGAACACACTTGGAGAGATGCACCAGCTTGCCTGCCAACGATTGGATTTGTCTCTTTGTGGCGTGCCTCTTTGACATCCAGAGGGTGCACTCCTCCAGTATGTCTTTCAGCTTGTGGTCAGGGATGGACAGTATCATGAGTGTCGTATCGACATAGAAGCCCAGCCATTCTAAGGCAACCGTAGGAGGCTGACACTTCTTGGGCGCCAGCTGGACACCCAATCGCCTAGTGAGGTTCATGAACTCATTGTAAGCCTGTGTAGCCTTCTCCAGGGTGGGTTCTACGCCAACAAAGTCATCCAGGTATACGAGCGTCCAGAAACCAGCAGTCCTCATGATGTAGGCGATGGCTGACGTGGTTCTCTGGCACGCCATACTACTTAGCCTGCACCCAAATGAAGGGCAGAGGTCGATGTAGATTTTTCCGTCTACCTTAAAGCCCAGGAGGGGTGTGTCACCCATGTCAGTCCTGAGCTGGCGGTAGGCACGTGTCATGTCCGCCTTCCAGACGTAGCATCCGGGTCCTAGCATTCTGACACGGACAGCTAAGTCCTCTACCGAGGGGAGGGTGTAGGGGCGGTGGCAGCCTTCAAAGCAATTTTTAGTTATACCTGAATTTACACTCCTCCCCTCAGGGTGAGAGAGGTCTAGGATGATACGCCTCTCTGAAGACGCCCTCTTTGGCTGGGTGATAATCGGTGCAATATGAGTCCAGGGTTCATATGGCGGGGAAGTGAAGGGACCCACAATGCCTCCTAGTGCTAGTTCAGTGTCAACAAATTTTTGCAGGTCTGCCTGATAGGCCTGGGCTGACTCATGGTTGGAAGTAGCCAGTGTTGGTGGGCCCGTGGCCGTATAACCAACTGGCCACCCATAGCGCAGGAACTGGCAGACCTCTTTATCATGGTAGTTGGCAAGCTCAGCCTCCCACACGTCAAGTTTGAGGTCCGAGGGAAGAGTTATTCTAGCACTCAGCCTGTTGGGAAGTCCTGTAGCAGCAATAGCTGTGTAAGTGGCTGCATGTTCTGGGAAGTGGGTCCATTGGTCGGGTTGGATCCTTGGCCAGAACTTTGCCCGTATAGGTGCATACTGCGCTGGCGTGGGGCCTATCAGTGTAGGCCTAAATTCATCAGTGAGATCAAGGGTCACCCCATCTACTTCAGCATGTGTTACTAGGTCATCATTGTACTCACAGGGAAGGTGACAGTTGAAGGGTGGGGTGGCATCCTCCAGGTGTGCAGATTGGGTATCCGAGCCTGCAGGGCCAGGAAGAGAGAGATCATGTCCTTGGGCCTTGGTTAGATTGACCGAGCTGTGAGCCAGATCGACAAGACGCTGGGAGCAGGTTTTAACCGGACCTTGAGTCAAGTGGGCCATGTCGGGGACACTAGGCCGACCCACTGTACTCTTGCTAACTGTGACCATTTTCTTGACTTGTTCTCCAGGTGGGCATTGGCCACCGAGAGTTTTTGGTACAAATGGGACAGCATTGGGGTCCAAACCATGTTCTGGTCGAGACACAGGATTAATGCAGGGAAGTCGAGGGACAGAGCTTAGTTTGTCATTATGTTGAACTGGTGTCACTAGAGCACCACACCCCCCGAGCAGAAGTGTGCCAGGAGGGGGAGGGGCGTGACTTCTAGTAGGTAGGCCGGTCTTGTCCGGCCTGTGGACGAAAGGACTGGTTGCCATAGTGGGAGGCACCGGTCCTGTTCCTGCAGTCCCACTTAGGGTGGAAGTAGACAGCATTCAGGTGTTTCCTACAGTGCTTACAGTGGTGGCCTTGTTGGACACCGGCTTCCTGATGCCCATCTGGCTTCTGACACCCACCAGCCACGTTGTATGCAGAACAGGGGACATCAGTCCGTCCTGTTGCTGGGCGTTGGGGGCGCCTAGACCTTCCTTGCTGCTGATGTGCCTGGTTCTGAGCAGTAGCCTTACCAGCTGTGGATGCAGGCTCAGGGTTCTGGTGCAGCATTCCGGCCTTAAATTTCGAGCATTGTGAGCGGAGGTCATGTATAGCACTATCATCATGGAGCCAATTCAGCCTACCGGTAGCGATCTTTGTGAGGACATCCTCAGACCAGCGCCTGACTTGTCCCCAGCTAAATTCAGCGGCATCCTCTATTACCTGGTATATGTGGATCGCCATTTTTGGCCTAACCTCTGGAGGAGTGTGGGGGTCGCGCATTAGTCTGAAGAGGCCAAACAAATACTCCGCCACCGTGAGGGAATCTAGGCTCGTCTTAGTGCACTGGGGGCCACGAGTGATAAAGTCGTGGGGATGAGTATTCCTACCTTTTAGGGATGATAACTGGTGTGCTGTTGTAGAGAGTAGCGCCTGCACTTGCTGATTCACAACCGGGTTGCCGGCTTGCGCTGAGTTGAGGGGGAGCTGACCGTACCCCACCGCCGGTGGTAGTCCATACTGTGGGAAGGGTGGGGCAGCAGCCTGAAGCAGCGCAGATAATTCTGTCTCCGAGGACTGGACCCTTTGGGCAGCCGACTGGTATTGGTGTCCTACCTGCGGAGGCAGGTGAGGGGCAGGAAGCTGATACGGTGCGTAGTGTAGTGCAGAAGGGGCCATGGTAACTGTTGATGGGCCGGCAGCCTTGCCACCTCCCACCGGACGTGAGTCGAGGGGGACACCGGCCGCGACAGTAGTGACAGCCGGGCGGGAGTCAAGGGGGACGCCGGCCACGACAGTAGTGACAGCCGGGGTTGACAGGACGCTGGCGACGGTGACAGGCGCCGAGTTGGTGCTCGCCGGCTGGGCGGTAATCGGGGGTGTTGACACGACCGCTGCTGCGGCACTACTCACCACAGCGTTCACATCGATCACATTAGATGCAGGTGTTGCCGGCACCGTGGACGTCTTAGACGGTTCCTTGTCTGGTACTAGTACGGTGAGCTTAGAGAGGATTGAAGTGGAAATACCCTCAACCGAGACAACTCGAGTCTTTAGCTCACCGACATCCAGCTCCAGCGCCGCCACTCGCGCCGACATTGGGCTCGGCGGCGGGGTGACCGTCTTCTTCTTCGCCGCTGCTGCTGCCTTTTTGGTCGGTTTCTTCACTCGCGATGAGGCCCTAGTGGGGGTGGTAGCCTTCTCCGGCTGCGACCTACTTGGCCTACCCATTTTTAGGGAGAATTGTTGGGACCAAACTGGTAAATTAATTAGAAAAGTGGGACTTAAAATAAAACCCTAGAGTTCTTGAGCGAGCAGCAGCGCAAAGGGACGCAGTTCGTGACGTCACTAGGGACGCAGGTAATCCAGGGGGCGCTGGTGGGGTTTGCCGCGCTAGGAGAGACCCAGTCCATACCATTACATGCCGAATTCAAGAATTAGCATCCAAATAATTTATGTTAAAAAATGGGAGGGAAGTTGAAATAATGTTTTAGTTCGCTCAGTTACTTAGTTGGATATTACTATTGTCTGATGACTATAGAATATTACAGATAAGCCACCCAGAAATCATCATCTTTAGTTCAATTATTATTCCCAGCAGCAGAACTATTTGGCAGTATATTATTATAATTCATAACTTAACTGGCATTTCTGGAAAAAAAATCAAGGTTCCAAGAAATCCTTAAAACACATCTAGCAATAACCAATGATAAAGGGGGAAGGAGGACACAGCGAGAGCTGAAGGAGGTGGCTAAAAGATTGCCAAAGGCTCTTAGGAAATTCTTATTCTTTGGAATCCTTTTGAAGAGAATTATGTCTATGAGAAGATGGTAATTTGGGATTGTCTATTCCCTTTTTGAAAATGGAAATTGTGGCCTTGTAAAATAGCCATCATCGTTTAGGCGACTTTACGTCTCACTTTTCTCTCCTCTGTCAAATAAAATACACCATTATATGAACTCAAAATGTCCTTTACCACAAAACCTAGGGCAGATATCCGCTGTAGTAAAGCCTCTTACCTCTGTGTGAAGTCTCTGTTCCTTGACCACCTTTGTTGTTGTATGATTAGGTTGTATAGTTGTATAGGTCCACTTGAGCTGTATTACATTGTTATAACCTTGAGCACCATTTGTGTTGCCTCTATCAACTTTCATCGGCACACCCACCCAGCCAGCTTAGGGTTCACACACCCAGCTATCCCAGAATCCCCTGCTGCCACGTGATCACGTGACTCGTGACGTCCTGCCTTGGTAGAACCCTCCTATAAACCTGTATGGTCTTAACCCTTCGAGGGCGGCCACACAGTGCTTTACCATGTAGGCGTTTCCATGTAAGGTACACTCATGAAAGGTGCATGCCATCATGCAGTGCAGGCAAACCATTCACTGGCGATGGGTCGGTGCAAATCATGATGAAATGATTACAGGTGAAAGAGATAATAGACTTCATGTCTCAATCAACAGATATCCACTGGTTTCATCTCAATTGGTTTCTTACTATAGCTTGAGGCTTTGTACTATAAGATATCACCAATAACAAATGATTAAACATGATGTCATTTAGGGGGCTTCCATAAGGTATGTACGCACCAAGGGCGGGGGGTGGGAGGGGGGTCTATTTTCTGAACATTTTTGCGTACATAAACCCTTCATTTTAACGCGTACAAGAACCTTGAGGGGCGGTGGGGGGTCTATTTCTGCAGAAAATTCGCGTCTATACTTTATGGAAGCCCCCTGGGCCCTGAAGAATGACACCATGTCCTAAGGCCTCACCAATGTAGTTACCATCCATGGGTAATGCGTCCATAATGCACTAATGTATCACATCAAACTGCAATTTCCTCGTAGGTGCTGCATCCATGCATCATGCCATCAAAACGGTAAAGTACATTAAACCATTATGCTACCTCAAAGGGTTAGGTTAACGGGTGTGTGTACCTTCATTCGACACAAAGACTACCAAATTGGTAGATGTCACCTAGCTCACGTGAGTGCACGGACAAACGTTTTAAGTGAGTCTTCATGAAAACTTACCATGACACAGTTCATGTGTAGTCTTAAATATGTCTTTAAAAAATCGTATAAAGGCATTTAACTGGGTTTCCAACAGTACTAAAGAAATGTTTAAAAAAGGAAAGAAAAGCAAGGGTTGGTTGGTAAAGCCCCCATCTATATTAAGAATTTCTGGATGTAAGACTTCAACAAGATTTCATTAAGACTCACTCAAAACGTTTGTCCATGCAGTCATGTAAGCTAGGTCGGTCGTGGACCAAATTGGGGCAGAACTCCTCACATCACTGATATTCCTAGGCTCCCTATACGCCCAACCTCTCAGTCACTAGTGCCTAACCTAGTTAGTCATTTTTTGGATCCCTATACGCCCAACATAGGTCAGTTATTATTGTCAGATTGGTCAGGACTGACCAACCCACCTTAGTCATTTTATTGCCAGGGGGAGCCACCGAGTGGTCATGACAGGTGGCCCCAACTAGTGGTATACACATACAACACACCAATGATGAACCTAGGTTAGCCACTACTGACTGACCCCTCAGTCATTTTTTGAATATAACTTTGCCATTATGACTAACACTCATATGACCAACCTAGGATAGTCTGAACTGACTAACCCTTTCAATCTATGGATTTTCAGTGCACCCCCCACGCCCAGTGAACACTCTACGTAACTCCGACGTAGCTCGGCGACTTCTTTAGGTACCGGGTACTATAGTTATCCGACGAAATGTATACCAAAGGTTTGTTCTACGTATTTCTGGAAGTTTTGTGGACGTCAAAACGTGAAGGTTTCCTACTAGATGACGGTATTATCAAGTATGGAGAGACTCTTTAGCGAATCTACCAGATTCAAGCGGTAAGATCTTATGAATTACGAATTTAATTGTAATTAAGCAACAAGGATATATAGAGTGAAGTGAGTTTTAAAATCAGAGTGGTTCTCTTGTATGAACAACTGTAAATTTGATAACTGAAAATGTAAATTTACCTGCAATATCATGGTACAATTCTATGCCTCAATCCTGCTATGTATAGAATTAAATGTCGAGACACCAATTGAATGTAGACATACGTCTAAGCTACGTAAATCAAAGCTGTAGGTTTGAGGTAAATACCGTTCTGACGTTCATACACTCTAAGAACAGTGTGTTATGTTTACACACTTATCAACACGCTTTTCTGCAGCCACCTTTAACACACATTTTGGGGTTACACACTACCCACTCCACACTCTGCCAAAAGTGTGTTGATCTCAAAAGTGTGTTGCAAATTTGTGTGTATAACTCCTCATGCATGTTCCCGCAACACACTGTTCTTAGAGTGTACATCTTGGGTAAAATTACGTAGCTGTGAAATGAACGTAGCTTTACATCTGACCTACGTAATTGTGTTTACTGAGAGACTGGATGGGATAGCCTTCAGCTGAGTGAACAGGTAGGGAGCCGCCCACTAACTAAGCAACCAATGCAATTGTCCATCCTTCTGCGTATCCAGCCATGGTTTTTCTAACACAACCTCACGGCCTCATGCCCATCGTTGTAAATACCAACATGCTGAAGAGGTGCTCGTACAAAGTAACATGCCTAGAGTGCACTAAAGTGAATTAAAAGAAGAGAAAAGTAAGGGGGAAAAAAAGGGGGGGGAATGGGAGTAAGGGAGGGAGATGAGGGATTGACTGAAATTGATAACAAAGTTGCTGGATAGAAAACAAATTTCATCACGGCCTAATTATTCAAGATGGCCACCAGAATTCGAATTTCAATGAAAATTAAGTATTTCTCGTCCTAGGCTTTCTTCTGGCGGCCATCTTGAAGATAACAATTCCCACTGCAAATGTTTACACAAACCTTTTTGATGAATGATTAAGAGAGCAAATAAACTATACCTGGCAGCTTTGCGTAATGCTGACATTCTGCTGGGCACACATAATATGTAAATAGTACAACATAGATTAGCACTACAAACAAGCAGGCAAATCACGCTTCTAGCGCTCTTCCCATTACTCTCACCCTCACATAGGTGGCCAACAACTGAACTAACAACCTCACAGTACTCAGTGGTGCCACCCTCACATAGGTGGCCAACAACTGAACTAACAACCTCCTCAGTACCCAGTGGTGCCACCCTCACATAGGTGGCCAACAACTGAACTAACAACCTCCCCAGTACTCAGTGGTGCCACCCTCACATAGGTGGCCAACAACTGAACTAACAACCTCCCCAGTACTCAGTGGTGCCACCCTCACATAGGTGGCCAACAACTGAACTAACAACCTCCTCAGTACTCAGTGGTGCCACCCTCACATAGGTGGCCAACAACTGCACTAACAACCTCCTCAGTACTCAGTGGTGCCACCCTCACATAGGTGGCCAACAACTGAACTAACAACCTCCCCAGTACTCAGTGGTGCCACCCTCACATAGGTGGCCAACAACTGAACTAACAACCTCCTCAGTACTCAGTGGTGCCACCCTCACATAGGTGGCCAACAACTGCACTAACAACCTCCTCAGTACTCAGTGGAGCTGTTGGGCGCTATTCGCCAATCGGCGCAGAACGCCAATCCCAAGTGCGCTGTATACAAATAGATGCGAGATTCTGAATTGTGCAGATGTTAACACGCGGTGCAGTGCATAACTATTTCAAGCACAAGCTATAAACTGGTGACATGGAGCAGAGTGGTCTCTATACCTTTGGGCCTTCATTCCTACCCATTGACAACTTATTTATAGCAAGTAATACTACTTAATTCAATCAAGAGTGCAGCAAATATGTGAAAGAGATGAGGTGAACTAATTAGAGACAATATTCATATACCAGTCTACAGAGCACCTGCCATTATTCATTATGACAACCTAGGTCGTCATAATGACTAGGCTCCTGCCTCTGGGTTTTCAGTGTATCTCTCATAATCGTAACCAATCACGTATATCTAGTTACGTTTAACTCCACATATCTCCATACAGTTGAAACAATCACGAGAAACACTCAAAAACATGTCTCTCTGCTGAAAGCACCGTAGATTTACGACCATATTCGTCCCAAAATGCATCTATTGTGTGTTTATACCACAATTGTGATATATCTTCCATTAGTCCATGTATCCCCGTATTTTATCTGCCGTATTCATATTTTTGAAATATAAAAAAATAAATAGACAGAGGTCCACGATGATCTATCTGAATGACGAGTGGTACCTTGGATCATATCACAAGAGGCGGAGCCGAGTGTGATATGATCCAAAGTACCACAAGTGGAGAAACCAGGAATTCAGACTGATTAATTATTAATAAATTATATCTAAAAACGACATTTAAAGATTGGTTTCATAGCTATTTTAGTGACATCATCATGGAGAAACAGCCCATGGAGAAGGAGCATCAGTTTCTCAAGGGGGTGTGAAGAACGGCCATTCTAGTACTTAAGCATAGCAACTTTGTTTCTCCACATGAAATAATAACTATTATACCAGTCATTTTTCTGCAAAAGAAAATATCCCCTTGAACTGAAATATACACATCTCGTGGGCCTTCCTATGAGGGATTAACATGTGTGACTTCCAAACTATACTTATATGACGTGCCCGGCCTGTGGCAGAGGTATGTCATTTTGTTGTATATTGTGTTTGATGCCTCTGAGTAGAAGAGTGACATATTAGGTGAATCATTTATTTGTAATGGCTGTGAATGTGTTGTATGTTTAGAGAGTGTCTGCATGTGGCGTTGTGGGGATGGCGATGGCCATACTGTGGCAAGCCATTTGTTCACCCTCGATATCGAAGTTTTAAACTCTGATATCATAGTTTAAAACTTTGATATTGGACTTTGAATGTTTGATATCAGAGTTTTAAACTTTGACATCTGAGTTTAAAGGAGCTCTGAAACTACCACGTCATTTACGTGCAAAACTCGGCAGGGTTGGTGTAACGGGTACACATGATGTTGTGTGTAAAGGGTTAAAGGGATAGCACAGTTATGGGGTATACCTGGGAGCAGAGCCAAGAACTACCACATTGCAAGTTCAATTTATACACACCAGGGGGCACACTGGTTGGGCCTTTACTGGCACCCTGGTGTCAAAAGTCAGAGGACCTTACGAGGTCAGCACATGGCTATAATCTAGACTGTTGGATCAGACTGGACAGGTGGGGTGGTGCAGTGTACAGGGGCATAGTCGACTACAGGTGTGTTATGAAGACCCTGGAGGAGGGAGACAGACTGTACAGGTGGGATGGTGCAGTGTAAAGGGGCATAGTTGGCCCCTATATGATTGGTATACGACTATAGAATGTATAGAATATGTGTAATGAATATAGGATTATATATATATAATAGTTAACCTAGTAAACAAAAGGCAACACAACTCAGATTTCAGTTCAAATATTTATTTACTGAAAACCCACTGAAAGTCACACATTGCTGTCGTCATAAAATATCTGCACATCTCACACAATTGCACATTGTATAAGCCGCACCCCAACTTGGGGCCAATCCTATAAGGTGCACTGGCAATCTGACTTGCGTACTAGCTGCGGTCTGTCTACGAGGTTTTATGGTAAGCTCATATTCCCAGAAGAGTGTTATTACCCCTTTTTACTTGACCTTTTTGGTTTGACCTTTTTTGGGGTTGGTCAAAAGTGGGGGGGGGGGGGACATATCCCCCCATCCCCCTGGTTGCCACGCCCCTGTTTTTTGTTTTGTTTTTTTTGTTGGAAAACCAAAAGCAGCCCTTTTTTAGGGTCTAACATTCAAAAAATATGCAATATTTGTAAAAGTGGTAGTTATTCCTAGGTTACTGCATTGCTGCCAGTATATGCGTTGATTTGATAGCAAATATGCCTCTATTTGTTTATTTTTATCATAGTTTTTATTAAAAAAAACATTTAAAAAAGAATTAGGGTGAAAAAAAGAAAATTTAGCTAGGTAGGGTCGGTGACCAGAAACAGAACTTCTTTTTTGTTGGCCTAAGTACCACCCCTAATAGCCCCCTCCCCTTTTTCATTGAGTCTCTTCTTGGATTAGAAAAGGTCCAAATTCCCATAATCTAGGAGGTAATTTAACTCGCTCTACAAAAAATGCCATTTGTTACTGCCCCAGTGTCTGATCATGTTGCATGGAGTTCTCTGAACTCAATGGGATAATTTCACTATTTTCCAAAAAAAATAAGGCTCATCATCATAATGCTGTTTTCTTGCCATGGTATGATTAATTGTGTACACAATATCAGGGTACCCTCAATAAGCTTTTTTGGCTTATCATTCAAAGGTAAATTTTGAAATTAGGCAATTGGGAATTTTCTTAGCAATGCAAACCCATGATATTACGCAGTAATACTTGTCAAAAAGAATTTTGTTGTTCATCCTACTTTTTTCATGTATTCTTTAGGTCTGCATTATTCATATTCATATTTGATTTCAAAGGGAAATTCACCTTTTAAAAACATACATAGCATTATTTCAATTTGCCTAGTCATTTGTTGGCGATAGATAATGAAATGAAATGACAGCACAAGACAATTCTTTATTCAACAAAGCTGCATTGTCACCAAAAGTTCTTTGGATAGAACATTTATATCAGAATATATTATATAAAGAGTTAGGTTTAAAGAGTTAGGTTTAAAGATATCCAGCGTATATAGCATTTTGCTAGCAGGCAAGCCGATATGACATGAGAATAAACTCCTATTATATGCAAAAACAGATTTGGTGCATTAGGCCACACTTTTTATTTTATTTGGGTTACGGGCCCGCCGCACTAGTAAAGGCCGAAATCAGAATAAAGATAAAATTTGGAATTTACGCTTTTTTTTTATATCCTCCGATATATATTCCAGAGAAAGTTTAACTAAATGAATAAATAAAAGATATCTAGTGTGATATACCAATGGAAAGCTAAATTCAACAGGAAAACAACAATCTACCTTTCATTTATGTGAAATGGGAATTCAAATTTCCCTAATTTTTGAAGTAATATATTTCAATATATCTGTTCACTTAGAAAATATTGTATATCTAATATTGGATCGTCCTTTCTTTTGTGGATCTTCCTTTTATTTTTCCCTTGGTTATTGGGATATCAAAGTTTCCATACAGCAAATAAGTAAAATACCCTTGGGCCAACTTTTATTTATCTTTTATTTATTTTATTTCGTCCTCCGTGTGTTGGTAAATTTTTGAGGAGTCTGTAACCCAAATTGAAAAAAATGTGTGGCCTTATGGTGTATACGTCTGTTGTCCATCCTGTTGTCATCTTCCTTCATTGACATAGCAAAAGCTGATTCCTGCCTAGATCTGGAGGTCCCTTCTGTAATCTGTAATCGATAAAAAGTAGTTACAAGCTAGACTTTTGAACAAGCAGCATTTTTTTTGTTTAGTAAAGCATACAGTTAAAATATAGAGTGAATCTAAACACATGATTTGATTACCTCCACCCAATAATTTATAGAAAGATTTTGTATCTACTCCACTTGATTCTGAATTTGTATTATATGAAATAACACTGATTTCTCCTCCTCCTACCTCCCTCCCGCATCTGGGTCTCCCAGTAGGGTGAACAGCATACTCCCCATCAGTTTATCAAACCTGTGTGGTTTCTACATACTGACAATTCTGTGCATTTCTGGTAGCTAATCACTAGGGGTTGATGATATGCATAGATCATCGTGCCAACCCCTCCCCCTAAAACAAAGTTTGGCAAGGTCACATGACCTTACAGACAGTGGTTTCCGATCAACATATACTTTACCAATAGGTCGTTGTGGTGGTGGTAGACAATAGCTATCAGAGTACAGAGCTGGCGAAAACGCCCCCTTTTTAAAGTGCATATATATATGTAAAAAAATTGCCCTAGAATTATTTTAACGAATAGATGAGTTAAGTCCAACTTCTACCTTTATAATAAAATAATAAAAATATCGAGTTTCAAAGAAATTATACCAAAAAATGTCTTTTCTTTTGTAACTCTTAAATAATGGCCCTACGGACCTGAAACTCTGTCTATAGACTCCTTGTGGAGTAGGGACGGCGCCCAGCTCAGGTGTGATACACAACCATTGAGGGTGCATGTAGGCCCCTATAGCCGGCACCAGGCCCTTGTAACCAGTGCCAGGCCCTTGACATTGTGTGAAAAACAAAGTTGGTCTCCAAATCCCGTAAACAAAGTTGGTCTACGAGGTGGTCGATGCACACAACACAGCAGCGCTAGACATGTGCTATTTGATCACTGACACTGTAGCCCTATACAAGTGCACAATGTACAGTGCACAATGTCCAAGTATAGGAGCCTAAATTCAACGTGTATCAGTACGAATTACTCACAAAATCCCCAATTTCAGAATTGCAGACCCCCAAAACAAATTTCAGAATTCGGTAAGAACAGACCAGGAATGGATCACTGTGGACCAAACTAGACGGTGGTAGAACAACCGTCTAATAACAATCAACTTGCCCTCCAACCTATCCCCTTTACCTGGTACATATTTACAGGATGTGAATAGCCACTACACTTAACTGCCCCCCCCCCCCACCCCCCACCCTATTTACTGGGCTGTATCACTGAGTACCACTCTGAAACGGAAGGCTTGTACTATTTCAGGCCGCATCTCCTTCTGCTCAATGCACCCTCCCCTCCCACAAATCTTATTGCCCGCCAAAAATTCAAGGCACTACATTCAGATGTCTACCCATTATGCATAGAGTGGCTTGACAATGTGGGGTGAACAGGACAGAACACAGTGCCCGACTCTAAATACATAACACTGGAAGTAAACAGCATACATGATTTCTTTCTCTTCTTCCTCCCAAAATATCTCCCAGTTCAGGGACACATGATCTATCTCATCCCCTTCATCCCTCATGTCTCTTAGTGTAAAGTGAGCCCGGAATACCCAAAGCAGACCCCCAAACCAAATGCATAACACTGGCTGTAAGCAGTACACATGATCCCCCCCCCCTTCCCCATCCTGAGACTCCCAGTATAGGGTAAACAGGATTATAGATGCAACAGAAACAGGACAAAACCAATCACATAACTGGCCGCAAACACAACTAAACCCACCTGAATGCCCCCTCCCTCGCTCCCTCCCTCCCCATGTCTCCCAATAAAGGGGGAACACAACTAAACCCACCTGAATGCCCCCCTCCCCATGTCTCCCAGTACAGGGGGAACACAATTAGACCCACCGGAATGCCCCCTCCCTCCCCATGTCTCCCAATACAGGGGGGGGGAGAACACTAAACCCACCTGAATGCCACCTCCGTCCCTCCCCATGTCTCCCAGTACAGGGGGAACACAACTAAACCCACCCGAATGCTCCTCCCTCCCCATGTCTCCCAGTACAGGGGGAACACAACTAAACCCACCTGAATGCCCCCCTCCCTCCCCATGTCTCCCAGTACAGGGGGAACACAACTAAACCCACCTGAATGCCCCCTCCCCCCCTCCCCATGTCTCCCAGTACAGGGGGAACACAACTAAACCCACCTGAATGCTCCTCCCTCCCCATGTCTCCCAGTAGAGGGGAAACACAACTAAACCCACCTGAATGCCCCCCTCCCTCCCCATGTCTCCCAGTACAGGGGGAACACAACTAAACCCACCTGAATGCCCCCCCCCCCTCCCCATGTCTCCCAGTACAGGGGAACACAACTAAACCCACCTGAATGCCCTCTGCCTCCCCATGTCTCCCAGTACAGGGGGAACACAACTAAACCCACCTGAATGCTCCCTCCCCCCCTCCCCATGTCTCCCAGTACAGGGGGAACACAACTAAACCCACCTGAATGCCCCCTCCCCCCCCTCCCCATGTCTCCCAGTACAGGGGGAACACAACTAAACCCACCTGAATGCTCCTCCCTCCCCATGTCTCCCAGTACAGGAGGAACACAACTAAACCCACCTGAATGCCCCCTCCCTCCCCATGTCTCCAAGTACAGGGGGAACACAACTAAACCCACCTGAATGCTCCTCCCTCCCCATGTCTCCCAGTACAGGGGGAACACAACTAATCCCACCAGAATGCCCCCTCCCTCCCTCCCTCCCTCCCTCCCTCCTTCCCTCCCTCACCAGTAGAGGGGGAACACAACTAAACTCACCTGCATGTCCCCTCCCTCCCCATGTCTCCCAGTACAGGGGAAACACAACTAAACCCACCTGAATGGCCCCTCCCCCCCTCCCTCCCTCCCTCCCTCCCTCCCTCCCTCCCCATGTCTCCCAGTAGAGGGGAAACACAACTAAGCACACCTGAATGCACCCTGCCTCCCCATGTCTCCCAGTAGAGGGGGAACACAACTAAACTCACCTGAATGCCCCTCCCTCCTTCCCCATGTCTCCCAGTACAGGGGGAACACTTGGATAGATTTGGCTTTTGTAACTGGTCTATAAAAGCGACTTTGTGACCTTCGACCCTTAATTTCAGCGACTTTCAGACCTGAGGGGGGGCCCTCTGCACCCCCATTATTCTACAAGGGGCCATCTATTAATTACGTATGCACCAATGGGGTCGGGGGGTCAGGCCAAATGCGTACAGATGCATATATATAGGGGGTGGGGGTCTAGGCCCATTTTGGCATACACATTATGTACGCGTAAGGGCCGATTTTCTAGTCATTTTGGACTGAAATTTATCAGTTTTTGGGCCCAATTGTCTAACTAAATTTTGAAAAAATGTTACAATAGCATATGGTCACAGTAAATATTTTCCTAAAACAAATGGTTTGTCTGCCACATGAGTTTAATAATCTTATTTTCTTGAAATAAGATAATTATTTTTGGCCGCCTCCCAACACTGCAGGGTCCACCATACACTACAATGTTGATGCTCACTGACTGACCTATCATTGCTGCACATAAGAGAGAAGGGTTGGGCTTTCCAAATCGCCTATGAATCTCAAGTCAAATCTCCTTCAACCCATTCTGACCTAACCTGTAGATGCACACATGCTGCCCCTTTCTTCCTTCCTAAATTATAAGGAACATAACTATAAATAGAACCAGTCCCCTCACTTCACCTATATACCAATGCACACCTGATTGCCCCCTCTGCATACTACATGCAATAATAACCCCAATCAGCCCACTCCCCCATGGCATGGACACCAAGTTAATATCAGAAACATGATAGTTGTTTGCTGCTCTTCATTAAACACAGTTTCATATAGTTACTAATGTAGCAGGAGGCCTGTACCAGTACAAATATATATACTTACCCAACTGTGTCCTGTGTCCATGTGGCTGTGGCAGGTGGAGAGAGGTGGAGAGCTTGTGTAGAGGCCCCAGGTGCAGGAGGCAGTGTGACGACCTCTGTAAGGCAGTAAGCCCCCTCCCCAACACAGTGGAAGGCTAGTAGACAGGTCATTTTATATAAGTTACTCACCCATTACTACTCAGTATAGTGCAACCCTGGGACATTCGAGATGGCTACTATTACTAGAACCCTGTCAAAAGTAATATAATTACTCAGGTTATTACTTTCATCAGCTCAGCAGAATAATGGATATGTTATGATAGAGGGGAATTGATAAGGGAAATCAGCTTCTCTAATGATGATCTCATTAAAATCCGAGATGGCTGCCATCTATCTTCTCAGAAGTTACACCATTCTATTCCTTGACCCCAGAAATGTGTATTTAGCATTTGGAATCATGATTCTAAGTTGATTAGAAGAGAAGATAAATGATTTAGAAATATTCAGTGGCGGCCATCTTGAAAAATGGCTGCAATAATGGCTACAGTCTATATCTGCTATGGCCCTATATTTATGAATGTGTTTTCATGGCCTAGGGGATGTGTGTGCCAGGTTTAAGATTTTGTGTTTCTATCATCTGGTATTTTGTGAGTAAAATTATGCATATATCTTCAGTTTCACATAAATTATGCTAATTAGGCGTTAATGAAAAATTATGAAGGGATGCAATTTTGATCATCAGCCATATCTAAGGGTATTTTATCATTTCTATAACATTTGGACCACTTTGACAGTACTTTTGCTTATCCAACCTGCTAATTGGCCTACCTAAATATGCTAATTAGGGACCCTAATATGCAATAATCCGCGATGACCCCAGGCAGATTTGGATTCTCCGGAAAAAACTGCATAAGAATCAACTGTCAAAAAATAACCTCTCATTTGGGTGAGTGACTTATATAAAATGACCTGTCTGTAGGTGCAGTTATAGAGAAGTAGGGCACAGGCTAGTCTGCTGACCAGTCAGGCCTGACCACACAGGTGGGTGCTGTTGAACTGGTCAGGTAGAACTAACACTGGCACATGGATATTGCCCACCCCTGTATGGACTGTACATGTACTTATGAATAAAAATAAGACTTCAGTATTTTGCAGTTATAAGGGCAATCATATGTTTAGCCGTAATGGTGTATGCAAGTATTCTAATAGTAGAAAGGGACCCATATTGTTGAATACCAGAAAATAATCCACTGACTGGTTTGGTGGTTGCCTGAGCTATCATGTAATATGTAAGCAGCCACAGGGATACAGTGTGAGAGGGACAGCAGAATAGGTGTTCTACTCTACTGGGGCCTGTTGCAGAATAAACTCTTCACAGATAGGAGTAGAAATTGTTCTCCTCCATTGTTCCAGAATATAGCACAAGTAAAACTTCATCGATACAAACTCTGTTATAACAAAAATTATTAATAACAAATTAATTCCCAAGATCATAATTTCATCCTATTCATTTCTATAGTAAAAAAAACTCTCTTAGAATGAAGAACTGGTGCTCTAAATTTGTTTATAACAAGGTAAAATATAGCCTTCAGAAAATAAATCAGAAGTTTTCTGTCACTTTGCAATCTGACCACTATTCAGGTCAGTGAGGGGGGCTTCTGTCCCTTTGAATTAACCCTATCTCCCCCCCCCCCCCCTCTCCCTGTGTTTGAACTTATGATCTGGGTGTCTTTAGCAGGTGGGGGATGACAGGGGGCTGGGTGTTTATGGTGACTGCCCGGCCTACCTTATGCCCTGGGTGGGTCCAGGGGATGGGGGACGGCAGGGGGGTTGGCCGATTGCCCTAACCTATCTAATTCCCTGGATGGCTCTAGGGGGCGGGTACCAGCAGGGGAAGGTGTTAGGGTGAATGCTCTGACTTCCCTGGTGTCCTGGACAGCTCCTGTACTATACTGCTTTAGAAAAGATAGGGAGTGCCCCTCTCCTGGGCGCAAGTTAATCTGATTTAACCATCTTACAAAGGCTGAACTTGGTTACTACAAAATTAGTTTATAACGAACTAATGTTGCTGATAACAAGGTGTTTGTAATAATGAAGTTTTACTGTAATATAGCACTAGCAAAACCTCTGGAAAATACTTGTGGAACACCCCCCTGCTATTGTAGATTATACCAGTGGAGTTGGGGTGGTGTGGAAAGTTAGGCACTACAATACAGGGGCTGCAGCACCAGGTTATGCAGGTCGTTTTTGCTGCAGCTCTACTACAGACATCTTGTGTGTTGGACATGAACTAACCTCACACAGGCTAGTTCGAAGCAGATTCTTAGCGACTGGAGGACCCCTTTAAGGAGCTTGCGGTGGGCTCCACCCTACTGACTGCTTGTATACATTGTGCTATTTATAGAACTGCATAGAGTCAGGCTGACCAGCAGTCCTACATGTGTGTGTGTGTAAATAGGTACCCACTGGTAGTAGGACTGGCCTGCATGGGTGTGTTAGTTGGCCAGCCTCCAGTGGATCTACATATATGGGTGTGCTATATCACCAGGTGCTGGAGGAGGAGCCTCCAGCCCTGCACTGATGTATACATGGAAGAATAAACTCACTTCTGATTCAGCTGATCTTGAGAGCAGTCATCTTTCCCTTCTCCAGGTTACATTAGGTTACCGACTTAGTGCGCCTTTAAAATGTCAATATCGAAGTAACAAACTCCGATATCAGAGTTTCTAACATATCACTTGCCATAGATGTCCGTAAAGAAGGGCCATCATCAAGGTTGACCGAATTTGAGGCCTCCGATCTTCAGCTTTAGAAGTACTGTACTGTAAACCCTTTCCTGATGTACCATAAAGCCAAAACCTATTTTGACTGAGGAGTTTTGTGAAGTGGGTATTCCCTCCAGTGTTTCTACCAATACACACAGAGATTTCCCTCTACTTCAGGTGTATAATTATTCATGATGTGCAACTTGTTAAAAGAAACTAGACCCCTTCAGGTATATATGTATATACACATTGCAACACAAATTGTACAGATCTTCCTTAAACATTCATAAACAAGGGAATGCCTATTGATGTGCCGTGAAGCACATCCATGACCTCTAGGCCTCTCAAGAAAAAGTTGTTTCTCATCACCCCGCAATGAGAAATGTGATGAGGGCGTTTTTATCTTTATTTTATTTTTACTAGGGCCTGAAATATATAGGGAAATTTACACCTTTCACACACTTTTTCACACTTTAGTAGTTAAGAGTTTATTGATCAGCAAAAGTTAGCATAGGCCTAATCCAAATTATTCCTAGCTCTATGCATTACTGACAGTGTAAGCTTTAATTTGATACCAAATATGCCAATATTTAGTCCACTTTTTAAAAATTGTATTTATAAATATTTTTACAGATTTTCATCAAAATCTTAAAATCATCCATGAAGAGAAAAGTTTTCCCCGAATCACAATTTTCATGATGCGCGCGGTGATGAGAAACACATGTTGAATGGCTTTATGAGGTGCAGGCATGGGGGAGGGGGTCATGATCCCAGTGGGCACAGAAAATTGAATCAGCATATCCTAATAGAATATCTTGTATGTGATGTCACTTGTATGAGTTGCTAATCCTATCGAATTTAAACCTATATACAATGGGACAACAAACAGAGACACTCCATTGTATCAATTGAATATCTATTACTTTAGAGATTATACATTATGTTTATTACTCATATCAGGAGGGTCATGGAGATCAACCAGAAGCTTTACAGAGACCACAGATGTTCGGTACACACTGCTTAACCGTAAACCAATGCTAATGCAAACTGTTTGGATGCCTCAAAGTCGTTCAAGCTTGACGATGACAGTGACACACTTTAGAGACATTGCTCTCCCCACAGCGATGTAGCAAAGCTGGTAAGCCATAGTAACAGAGTGCAACACTCAGCAACTGCCAAGTTATCAGTGTGGGAACCGGCCTGTAGGAACCAGTGGGAGTACGGTTCCAAGTTGTAAGAACCAGAAAAGACACATTCCCTAGTTAAGCATTCATCCCGAAAACACCTAAGACACTTAAAAGAAAAGACCAGCGCAATTTTATGGGGCCTTCTATCACTAGTATTGCTATTGATTTGCAATATTCAGACATTTATATCATTGAAATATGCAGCAGCTAGGGTACAACTATGTGCCTCTACATGGGTCCCCCCAGTATTGACTGTGTCGCCGTGTCACTCTTTAGCAAAAGGGCCGTGTCACTGTGTCGATTTTTATGTGTATAGCATATACAAGGGCCTTATAAGGATGTCTGTGTCCGTAGATTTTTAAAAGGGCCGTGTCGCCCGTGTCGATTTTTAAAAGGCCCGTGTCGCCGTGTCGCACGTGTTGATTTTTACCCATGTAGAGGCACAACTATGAAATAGATAAACACAGAGTGATGTCACAAGAGAACAAATATCTAGCCAGACACTCAGCCCATCTCAATTGATGGTCTAGACACCACTATAACAACTTTTTGATTGGTTGCTCGGTAATCTACATCACTGTTAATATCCCTTAACGACCACTGCAGGGCCACTCAAGGGCCAATCATAGGGCAATGCAAGTGCGGACGATTTTATGTTTTCTATTTGTCCCTTTTAAATAGCTTTCTTAATAGTTTTCTTCATAAAATTGAAATTGGTTTATAACTACTTGATAAATACAAAGGGGTAACTCATTAATCATGCAGTGACTGTCTAATGCATTGTAAATAATACTAGAAGGTACTGTATTTGTATAGGTTCAGTATGGCTGTGTGGATTTTTGTTCTCTTGTGACATCACTTTTTACTTGGGTTGTCCTTCTTTATTCAGGCTTAAATGCTACATGATGCACATTTTGATAGTATATATGACCGATTATTGCAAATCGATACTAATGCTAGTGATAGAGGGCCACATAAAATTACGCTGGTCTTTTCTTTTAAGGTAGGTCGATGCTATTGCAAAATGGATTACTTCTGTGCACACAGCTTTTAATATGCTAGATTGAGCCCATATGTATTAGATTGATGCCTATATATGCATAAACAATTTTGGACGATTTTGGGCCAATATGAGTGTTTTTGGAAAATTTTAAAGATAAATATGATAGCAATTGACAAAATATTGGCAACTTTGGTATCAAGCTCATATATAAGCACGTTATTTCTATCCCACTACTGACAGGACATATGTCACGCGCAATATCGGAATTTGCGCAATATCGGAACTCCTACATGAACATAAAATATATTATAAAATATATCAGTATACCCCTCAAACAGAAAGGTAGGGCAAGAAATGTATTTGCAAGGAGTTTATTTTGTATTATTTCAAGCCCAGGCAGCCAAAGGCCCAATGTTTTATCACAGCAGATGCATTTCTGCCACACCTTATTCACAGCTACATACAGGTGTGACATGCATGTGGGTTCTCCCTGACTGTTTTCACACCTCCAAGATGCAGTACAGTATCCTCAAACATAGCTGAAATATATATTTATATTCTATGTCTGTAGCTACAATAAAAATAGAGGGGAGTTCTGATACTGTGCAATCTAACTATGGTGCAATTCCGGAATTGCCCTGCGCAGTTCCGGAATTGTACAGGGGCAATTCCGGAACTGGGCTGGTTCCTATTCTGCGCCTGACAGATGTCCTGTCAGTAGTGGGATAGAAACAACGTGCATTTTCCCAACTTCTTGAGCTCAACTACTAAAACGTAAAACTACTTTCTTATTTACACCCCCCCCCCCGCAGAATGCAACGATAAAACTACAAATCTTTTTTTAGAATAAATGTAAATATCCTTGTGTTCATTGTGTGATTCAGAATTCTTTAGTAATTGATTGATGGAATTTGAAATAACATCTAAATTCCTACAATATATTTGTTATGTTAAGGAAAAATTTAGATTTTTTTTCTCCAAAATTACATTTTTCAAAAACTAGCTACGGACCCCCGTTCCTACTTTTCCAGTTTCCATAGTCTATAGTAATCTTGCTGTCAGTGTACATGACACTACAGGGTGTGTCTAGCTATTACCAAGGGCGTATCCAGGACTGTCAGAAAGGGAGTGGTAGTGGTGGTGGTGGTGGGATGGATTGGGGGAGGGAGGGAGGGAGGGAGGGAGGGAGGGAGGGATGGAGGGGGGGGGGGGCGGGGGAGGGAGGGAGGGGGGGAGGGGGGGAGGGAGAGGAGGGGCACCCCGCACTGTAGGAGGATTTGCCAAAGGAATGCTCCCCCCTCCCCCGCTACGCCCATGACCTTGGCGTCCTTTGGGAGCTCTCTTCTTTTCAATAAATCATCTACAGTTCAGTGAGTAACTCGGTTGACACCTGTGTAAGAAGCATGTCTACTTTAGACAAAGGATGAGAAGAGTACCCCATCACCCGACACATGTATATTGCACGTTATGGTTCAGTAGGCAACTAGGTCTTAACACCCTAAAATCAGACTGACCATGTCCATTGAACGCCACTGAAAAAAAAGGTTTCTCATCACTAGGGCTGTCATTGACATCCAATGTATGTCGATGACGATTATTGACATAATATTATCGTTGTCAATATATCAATGCATTGCGATATAATATGTAAACTATTAAACACTGTTTATTGCCTCAATGAGCTGAAAAAAATAACAAAAACAAAGGGTAATGGTAGCTGAACACCAGTCTCATTATTTTCACTGATAATCGAAATGAAACACAAAAATCCCCACCTTAAATACTGTGAGATAGGAATTTGAACTGAGGCTGGTCAAAAGGATAAGTACCCCAACTGTAAGCAGAACTGTCAGACTTAGGACACTATGTCTATGACGAGGGAGAGCTTTTCCTTTGCCTTTCTTACACTCTGGGCTAAAATGTAAAACCAGACCCCTGTCTTGGAAATCCAACATGTATACTATTTATACATGTATAACTGTATAAACATACAGCCAATGTATCAGAAGTCTATAAAATCAACTAAAAACGAAATCTGCCTGTTTTCAAACTGTGTCTATAGGTACCCTCCGTGGTCATGCGTTACATGTATAACTCTTTTAGAATAGCAATCATTCCGTCAGTTTGTCTATATCATATGTTGATGCAAATCTGGCACACAGGCAGTGCATTGGTGCATCATGCCAACCATTAAGGAGTGCATCAGCCATGTAGAATGGCTTGATACATGAATGCAACATCGGTGTGTTACTAGCCAGTACTGCATGTATGCATGATATCAACAGATAAGCATATATACTTTACGAAAGCACAATGCTACCCTTAAATGGTTAATGTTTCAGTAAACCTGTCCTGCAGGCCTATGTCATTTTCAACTGATGATGTTAAGCGACGCGGTCACGTGGTGCTGGTGGTATGTGTTGCCAACCCCACCCATATTTTTTCCAATATCAGTTCTTTTTAAGTTTAAAACAAATTGGCAATCGTTGAAAGGAGCAATTTGACCTCTTTTGACCAATAGAAATGCTATACTCAATTCAACTTATAATCGGTGTGTATTCTGTAACTTGATTAATGAAATGGTTAATTGCACTTTCAGTGCCCCGAAAGGGCATAGTGAAAAATTCCCAAACCTTTTAGAAGGATTAATCTAAATTAGCTCATGGAATATATAACATATCACTAATCAGTCCCCAGTAGATTAGCGTGAGATTGTGTCGGCTTTATGCATAATTAACAGGGTTGACTGGAACATGCTTAGAAAATAGCAGCTTTTTTCAGACACCCCTAGGTCCTGATACCGACTACCATACCGTCGCGATAAAACGCCTGGCCTTGAATAAGCGCCGGGGGTATAAGTACTATAAGGGCACCCATCCTAAACAGGATGCCATCTTATAAATCATGAAACATGAACTATCACACGCAACATGCAGTAGCCTAACGTGCATGTTTACATACATTATAGACTAATGCGCCAGGAAGGGGTAAATTCCATAATAGCGTCGTTTTTATGTTTAATAGATTGAGCAAAAAGGCTTAAACATTATCTATAATGTGTAGGTATCTAAACATAGATATCAGGAGATTAACAAGACGATTGTTTTTCAAATAGTGTTTTTTTTTTAGATATTTTTAATGCCAGGCTTTTGATGTCATAAAAAGTGAGGAAGAAACTATTCCAATATCTTCTCTGATTTCTTTTAAACTGAAAAGCTCAACTGAAAAGACATCATTGCATGCATTGGAACAAAGCTCACCTGAATATACTTGGCAGGATACGTGATACTTAGGATGAAGGAAGATTACAGAGTAAGGAAAACATACAGCCTCTTTTTATTGGTTTAAATCATCTTTTATTGTTCCATGCAGTATCATTTTAACAGCAACAAAGCGAATAATTACGACGAGCCATTCGTCATCATGATGCGGGAATAGAGCCTTAGCGAGTCTAGGGTCCATACAACTATATATATGCAGCATGCCGACCCTATGAGGTTGATACACCCCAAAGGGTCGGCATGATGCCTGAATGCAACACTGGCGAGTTGCGTGGCAGTACTACTTTTTATGTTAAGGGGTCTGGACGCTCAAAATGACTAGCTGGTGGGGGGTTAAAATAACTTGAAACTTATCAGTGGAGTCGGGGGTGGGAGGAAGTGGCTGTAGGGTCGGAAAATTGCTGTCTTGATAAATCACAGTGACGATGGACAGGGGTGTCAGAACAGGGGGGGGGGGGGCAGGGGGGGCCATGGCCCCCGTATCCTAGACATGGGGGGGGCAGAGTATCTTTTGGCCCCCCCGAAATTTTGGAAATGCTAAATAATCATATTCATTACTGGTAGTAATGTAAAGAAATTTCCACAAATTGACCTTAAAATGCACCAAATTGTGTCAACATTTTAAAAATTCTCCTTGGGGGTCATGCCCCCAGATCCCTAATAGTTTCTCAGTGTGTCACTTTTAACGCTCAGAATCGCGCATCCTTCCAAACTTTGGTTCGGTTCGGCCGTGCCCCCCCCCCCCAAAATCGAGTTGCTTCTGACACCCCTGATGTATTATAGTGGTTGACAAGCATGATAGATGTTTATCTAACCTGAAGGTGTTTGTACCATGTGGCTGATGTTCATACTGCCCCACCCTGCCTTTTTACATTAACTGCAAAGGGCCCATTCAGGGGAACCAACCACCATGACCAGGCTGTCACAAAATAAATCATTCCCTAATTTGGGTTAAATAAAGAGGTTGGTTTCCAGTCACCCGACCAATGTTCACCGAAACAGGAGGGTGGCATTTTTTATGGTTAGTAAATCGGACAATTATTATGGAGTCTAAAGTGAAAATTGTTGAAATTTTCGACACTTTGCTGTTTGATAGACCCACTTCCCAAAATAGAAAAATCTGATCTGCTGAGTCAGGCTTGTAATACCTTGTTAGTGGAAACCAACCCTTTTTCTGCCTTGCTCAAGTGTTGTATCACAGGGACGGCAAAATGAGATACACCGGACCCATAAAATTAAACTGGGCTGTTTTTCAATTAACGTAGCGCCGAATAGATTACAATCATAGACAATAACCTTATTATGAATATCAATGTCCGTGGCAGGCTACCAACACTCACATTGCTCACACACCCCAACGCATTGCGCTGGAAATAGGCCCCCGCCAAGCTCTCATACAATTTGAAAATTACAATCTTCCCCAGCGCAAGTTGCAGGGTATCATTGCGTGGGAATAGAGGGAAGTTGTGGCAGAGCACCAATAGCTTGCCCATCTCAATACATTGCGCTAGTGGCAATACAAGACCACACATATTCACTGACGCCGAAATTTGCTGGGGTTCTTCTTTGATACCGTAAAACCTCGCGTATAAGCCTAACTCGCGTATAAGCCGCACCTAGAGTTTGGGCCGATCCTATAAGCCGCAATAGAAATCTGAGTTTGGTAACTTTCAGTACTGTACCATAGTAAATATAAGCCGCACCCTGAGCCTGGGCCTATCCTATAAGCCGCACCGCCGATCTGACTCGCGTACTAGCCGCGGCTTATACGCGAGGTTTTACGGTAACTATAAATCAAGATACCAAATGCCCCAAGGTAGCGGGAAATTGTACGTCACAGTATTTTCCCAGTCAGTTGTATTCAGTTGGTGTTCCTTTGAAAATAATCTTCGGCTACTCAAAAGCAATGTACAGTTTTAAAGTTTATAACTGAACTATCATTTTTTTGCATGTGAATATTTTCCCTTCTTAAAAGATTGAAGATTGTTGATTTTAAATCGTTCCCAGTGAGAACAACCGTCATTTTGCCACCTTATAAATCAGACATCAACTCTTACACAGAGACTACACAGACCGGTGGTGAGAACATCAATATAATCTATATATGCTATCTACGTATATATGTATAGATAGATGGATGGAGAGAGGGAGGTTTGCCACCACATATCTTATAGGTATATAATGAGCTATACACCGTCACAGTGTCTGAACACTAATACAGGATCTAATACTGAGAACCGCCCACATGGCCGCGGGGGGGGGGGGGGGGGCTGTGAGGAGAGAGGGTTGCTGGGTTGAGGGTCGCTGTATGGTTTTTCAACTCTGTCTGTTACTTTATATAAAGGCATAACATTATAGAGGAGCCCTTAGCTGAGGTGAGGTATTTAACATGATAATAAGTGGTCTTGGTGTTGGCTCCCCGGATGTTGGCTGCACCCTAAGTACTGAGTCCGCATGTTACATCCCATGTTCTTCTCTCATTAAAATGCTATAATACGGTCAGCATGCAACCTAGTTGTATGTATACTTATATATATATATATATATATATATATATATATATATATATATATATATATATATATATATATATATATATATATATATATATATATATGCCCAGTTTGACCTCAAGGGCTCATGAGGTGCACGACAGACAGCGTCCATTCTTACAACACAGCGGGTGATCACTTTCACTTTGTGAACACACCATACTAAGACAGGATATGTTATGTTTTGTGGGTTGTAACAATAGCAGAAAGATATTAACAATTATTACCTTTCTGACAATGGGATGTCGTCTGAGTTTGGAATTATAATGTCATGTATCTATTGTAGATTTTGATCCTGGTGAATGCTATATTCAAATGCATGGTGAACAGAAGCGTTTTATCCCGCCTACTGGTGTTTTGTCATTTCTCGATTTAAAAGAACAGTTGTGTATGGCTGTGGCGTTTTTCTTGTTTTGGCACTCAATGAAGGGCGCTTCCCAGAGTGAATTTGTTGCAAATGAAATAAACCAAAACTCGAGACTCATGGTTAATTTTTATAAATATGTTGTAATAAATCGGAGTTATATCTCATAAGGTGTCTGTGTCCCTATCTCTCCTCAGGTTAGGCCTCTGTATACACACTCAGAAAAGTCAGCGTCATTGTCGCTTAAACCACTCTCACCTGAAAGTCAGGCCTGACTTTCAGGTGAGAGTGGTTTTAGCGACAATGACTGACTTTCAGGTGAGAGTGGTTTTATTTCTGAGTGTGTATGTATACATAAGGTTCTGTATTAACTAAAAACGTGTTATTGCTGGGTGTACTTGTTAATACTAAGGTGTGTCTATTTGAAGACTAGGGCGGGGTTGAGAAAAGGGTGAAATTCTGCTTCACCCCCTCGTGTAACGCACTGGCGCTTTTGCTGAAATCTCTTTCTGTCGATTTCCTTTTACCTCATCCTATTGCTGTTTGAAAAAAAAGAGATAACTGGTATGCAGTGCCAACGCGGCAGTTAATTGCCGGTGCTGCATTGGTGCATCACTGATCTGTACACTTCAAACAAGCCCAAAGAGTAAAGTCCATTGTTTTCTCCAAAGAGCTTTTTCCATATTCCCCTGAATGCACTAATCAGGACAGACCTAATACAGATTGTTAGGATAGTTGTTGGCTATGAACGAAATTATTGAAGGAAAATCCTTTGGGGAGAATTATGTGAGAATCGATGACCTTCATGCAGTGGTATTAAGTGTTATATCACAAAGTACACGTTCCAAAACAAATCACAGAATCTCCCGCATGACCTACGTTTTTATGACCCTATGGAAACCCTCCTCCCTCTGGAGTCAGTGGGGTGTGGCCAAAATAAGGGTGTGAGAGCCCTCTTCTACCAGTTCTATTGGTTGTCACATCTGAATACGTCACACATGCTAGTCACGTGGTTGGTCGGTGTATCAATAGTAAAATAAGGTGGACACACCCAGGGAGGAGCCGCACAGGGCAAGACGTATCCACCAGGCACCCAGCAAGCAACCAACTTTCCAAAGGTAAGTTCTCTCAGGACAGACATATCACTGTAGAAAATGGAGAGGGTCTCTTTACCAATCAAAACCAGTGTAAAGGGTAATTATCCATATAAGCATGGTTTGCAAATGTTTACTGAAAAAAGGTCATATTAACATTAAAAGTTGCTGAAAAGAAACATTAAAAATAATAGCCAAATGTTTTCTAGGGGTTAAAAGAGCTGATTGTTTTAAATCATAAATGAATATACTGTTTTCGGAAAAATCTTTTGCTTCAAACCCTTTGCAAACATTTCTGAACATTGATAACACGTTTTCATATAAACTTGAACCTCCCAGCAGTAGCAGAGTAGGTATCTCCATTTTGGAAATGCTGATTGCTATTCCCCTTCCTTCTACACCTTAAAGTTGAAAGACTGTGTTGTGCGGGAATGCAACAAGGGACGAACCGACCTAGTGACTAGACGCCACCCATTTTATCTGTAATCTTAAAAACCCAATTTCCCGGTAATTTTAAGATGGCGCCACTTTATCCTTCCATCTTTTAGAGGTAGAAGGGTTCGGTTATAGTTCTGTTACAGTTTCATGAATAAAAAAGAAGAGAGAAAGAAAAAGGGGGTGCGGGGGCAGAGCCCCCAATACACAACAATGTTACCAACTTACAGTGGTGCCTACTAGAGGATAGACCTGGAATCTGAATAAGATTACCGGAAAAGTGGGCATTTTAAGATTACAGATAGATGGGGTGGCGTCTCGTCACTTGGTCAGTTCGTCTCCATGTGAGCGGGAGATGGTCGTCAGGGGTATTATGGTAAAGGCCGTAGAGGCAGCAGATGACTTTAGCTCTTCACCTGTTTGTAGTGTTTGATAGGGGGTCGCGGAGATGACTGGTCCACCAGAGTGGCAGGCCTTTACCATCTTTAATGCTACAAGCATGTGCTCTGTACACCTAGATTCAGGCACCCATCTCTTCACACGAAGCGTCCCGGTGCCCGTCCTAGCCCACCCCACCAATCACGATGAAGGCTTGTGTGTCCTCAAGTGTGTCCATAGAAAATTTCAGCTTTGGAAGTCTTATACTTAGGGAGTGGTCATTTTTTAACAACAGGGGAGGTCGGTGGACTTTTGCGCTAGGGGGATCGACGTTTGTTCGCCCCCCCCCAAAGAAATTGAGCGCGGCCAACCCATTTGAGTTATAGTAAGGCGTGGGCTTTTTCACTAAAAAGGGGTGTAATTGTTTTGGTTCCCCCCCCCTGCAGAGGGGTCCAAATCTTTTTGGTCCCCCCCCATCAAGGGGATCCACCCCAAAAACAATCCACCCCCCCCGTTGTTGACTGATTCTCATGAACGTGATGCAACTCAGGTGGTCGGGAGTGCCCTGAGAAAATTTGGTACATTGTCAAATACTCCTATATTTGTATACTAGAGGTGTGGGTGGACACTACTGGATGGTTGGTTGTAGTTATATATGTCTATGGTAGCCATGTCAACCATTGCAAGATGACTATGTTGATGACCGTTCCTCTGTCTGACCGGTCAGACAGAGGAATTCTAGTTTAAGGCTCTCCTAGCAGCCAGTGTTATATTTTCCTATTACTATCAATGTCAGTTGGAGGACATATTAATATACTATTCAGGAAAACCCAAACTTTACCCTTGATACGTCCCATTCTTTCTTACTGGACAACTTGAAATATGAAATTTTCTCAGTTTTTTCCATTTTTTTCACTTTCTACCAGTCTGAAATATTTCCAAACTTTGCATATTTTTTCTGAGTAACTTGTCATATATGTATATGGAGATTTTCGTCCATACACTTGCCCAAATCCCTCATCTGCCCACTTGTAAACTATATTATGACATTGGGATTGATGGTATTTCATAATTGTCATTCGACTAATGTGTAAAAAAGCGGTCAGACAGAGGAAAGTCGTTCCTCTGTCTGACCGGTCAGACAGAGGAATTATTGATTTAAGGCTCTACTGGCAGTTAGTATTATTCTTTCCTGTTTCTATCAATGTCAACTGGAAGACATATCATTATACTTGTCAGGAAAAAAAACAATTTGGTCGCGATGCATCTCATTCCTCCTTCCCAGGGACCTTGAAATATAAGATTTTCTCATTTTTTTCACTTTCTAGCAATTTAAGATATTTCCAAACTTTGCCTGTTTCTCCTGAGAAACCTACCATATATGTCAATGGAAATTTCGGTCAAAAAGGTTAACCAAACCCTTCATCTGTCCAGGTGTAAACTACATTATGCTATTTGGATTGATGGTATTTCATAATTGTCATTTGATCAATGTGTAAAAAAGCGGTCAGACAGAGGAAAGTAGTTCCTCTGTCTGACCGGTCAGAGAGAGGAATTCTATTATAAGGCTCTACTGCCAGCCAGTATTATTCTTTCCTGTTTCTATCAATGTCAATTGTAAGACATATTGATGAACTATTTGGGAAGAAACAAACTTTAGGCATGATGCATCTCTTTCTTCCTTCCCAGGCACCTTGAAATATGAGATTTTCTCCGTTTTTTTCACTTTCTAGCAGTTTGAAACATTCACAAATGTTACATATTTCTCATGAGTAGCCCACCATAATGTCCATTCAAATTACAACGCATATACTTTCCAAAATGCATCATCTGTCCGTGTGTATACTACATTATGCTATTGGGATCAATGGTAATTTATAATTGTCATTTGATCAATGTGTAAAAAAGCGGTCAGACAGAGGAAAGTAGGTCAGAGAGAGGAATTCTAATACAAGGCTCTAGTGCCAGCCAGTATTATTCTTTCCTATTCCTATCAATGTCAATTGAAAGACATATTGATGTACTATTCATGAAGAATCAAACTTTACCCATGATGCATGGTATTTCAGGATTATCTTCTGATCAATGTGTAAAAAAGTGGTCAGAGAGAGGAAAATATGTTCCTCTGTCTGACCGGTCAGAGAGATGGGTACACATATATGGTTCTGTTAGTAGGCCCGTCCTGTTGTTTGGATTATGTTAGAGGGCCATAGAGACCTACATGATACAAATATGATAGGTAATTTAATAACTGAACTGTGTATGGTGCCGGCCTATTTCTGAAAATGGTCAAGATGGATCAAAAGTGGTCAGACAGAGGAACCAGGGTTACCGGAGACAGTAAACCGTCACTCCATTTGTTTGTGTCAGTCATCTAGTCCCAATGGTTGAATTATGTTAGAGGGCCATAGGGGCCTATATGATACACTTATGATAGATGGTTTATAACTGGACTCTGCATGGTGGCAGCAGATTTCTGAAAATGGTCAGGAAGGTTCAAAAGTGGTCAGACAGAGGAACCAGGGCTACCAGAGGCAGTACACTGACACTCCATTTCTTTCTTTGTGTCGCACGGCCAGCCCTAATGTTTGTATTATGTTAGAGGGCCACAGGGGCCTACATGATACACATGTGATAGGTAATTTAATAACTTAAATCTGCATGCTGCCAGCTGATTTCTAAAAATGGTCAGGATGGCTGAAAAGTGGTCAGACAGAGGAACCAGGGCCACCGGAGGCAGTAAACCACCACTCCATTTGTCAGCGAGTCCTGATGTTTGGATTATGTTAGAAGGCCATACAGGCCTACATGATGGACATATGACAGGTAGTTTAATAACTGGACTCTACATGCTGAGAGCAGATATTTGAAAATGGTCAGGATGGCTCAAAAGTGGTCAGACAGAGGAACAAGAGATGAATTGATAGCAGTACCTTGTTTGTGTCAGTCACACAGTCTTAATGTTTGGATTACATTTGAGGCCCATATGGGGCCTACATGAAGGACATATTGTACATAATTATCTAGATGAACTCCAAATGGGCCACTGGATTGAAAAAAAAAGGTCAGACAGAGGAGTGGAGCCACATCAACTTTTTGGTGACTGTTCTGCTTGGAATGGAGGCAGATATGAGAAGGAGATATTTTTCTACGCAATGCTACGTGACATTAAATGTGTGATGGAATATAATATAGACCTTCAAATATTATAATGTACATGGGGTATGGCAAATGGTTACAAATCTAGAAAAATTCCCTAAAACAGTCAGACAGGGGAAAGTAGGCTCGAGACAGTTATAATTGTCCTGCCCTGCCTATATGAGAAAAATATACAAGATCTTCACTTAGATTGAAGCCAAGTATCAGTTTCTAATAGTTAAACACATAAATGACTGCAGTGCACCTGTTGATTTAAAAAAAATCTGGATATTCTGCTTAGGATACAATTTGGCGACAATTTTTGGCTAGTTTTTGGCCTCATATGGGAAAAATATGGTACAGAAGTAGGGTAAACCATATATAGTCTGCTAGAACTAAACTTTTTGGACATGATAGGTGAAAAAAATTACATACAACAATGAATGGGTTCATTATATTCAGCAAAAACCCCAAAAACGGTCAGACAGAGGAGTTGCATCACATTCATGAGAATGAGTCTGTTAGAAAAGACCACTCCCTTAATATTGGAAAAAAATATTAAAAAAATAGGTGTGTACAGTATATTCATGTCGATAAATGCACCAAGCATTAAGGCCAAATAAAAAAAAAGGTTGGTTTCCGGTAACATGGTCAGACAACCCAGACCCGGCCGGTCGGATTTTTTTTTTTTTTTTAAATTTTTTTTTTTTTTAAATTTTCCTATTTTAAGCCTATTTTTTGCGTTTTTCCTCTAAAATCCTTAAAAACTATCCGATTTACAAACCGTAAAAACTGGCATGTAGGGAAAAATTTGAAAAAGAGAAAAAAAGAGGGGGACCCGGCCCTGTTTTGCTAGACCCGGTCGGGTTACCGGAAACAAACTTTTTTTTTTTTTGGCCCAATCATGAAATAGGTTTTAATGTTATATGTATCCAGCGCAAAGTGCTTGTCTGACACAGGACGCCTCTAAACCTATTACCTACCTTACTTTACTATTCAGGTTGGTGTAACTTGGGATTGGACCAGCAGCGGCCACCGACAACCATGGGGGCTGAGAGACTACCCCGCATGCAGTGGGTCTTCTACCTGTGCCTGTAAGTATTGGTACTACACCCCTCCCCCGACCCCCATTTTAACCCCAGCTTCTCTATCGTGGCTGGGGTGTTATAATTAGGAATTGGTATGATAGTATTAGTACACTAATAATAGAAGTCACAGTGCAGAGTCTCTCGTTATATTTGTGATTATGGTTTGCAAACACTTGTCTGATGGGCTGATCAATACGTTAGGACGACACTGTAAAATTCATTCTTTTGTTCAAAGTTATTATTCCTAGACATTTTAAACTCTTTTTGCTAAAAAGGGTGAAAGGTTTTTGCTCTTACCACTCACTAAATGACCAACATTTTTATAGACATTTAAAAGACGATATTTTAAAGACGAGTTAATGTCATCCCTGCACTGAACTATTCAATACCACCTTAACTCGCTTATGATACTTGGGTCATTTAGGGGGCCGTACATAAATTACTTCACACAAATGTGGACTATTTTCAACACCCATCCTGCCACGCACCCACTGGTCACACCTTTCCCCATACTTCTATCATTGTATCTCTGTCACACTCTGACCAAGACTCCCTCCGGCGTGACGTAAATCTAAACCTCAACCGTATGGCTCCTGGTGCCACCTAGCGAGAATTTCGCGAGACAACCGGTTGACCTTACCCTGCAAACAAGATCTCGGGCAGAACTCGTGCGGTTCTTGAGTCACAACTCGGGATCCCTGGGAGAATTGTGCACGTATCTGGCACGAGAATACATGAACAACTTTTGACTGTGTCATATTCTGTGGAATTCCACGTTATTTATATCAAACAGAACTTGGGATTTGAACGTTCACAACTGAATAGAATCCGGGTAGGTCACAATGACACAAGAAAGGCACGAGATATTCCCAAGAATTGTGAACATGTCCTTCGTACAATCAAAATTTGGGAATTGAACGTTCGCAACTGGGTAGAATCCGGGTAGGTCACAATGACACAAGAAAGGCATGGGAATTGAACGTTCGCAACTGGGTAGAATTCTGCCCAGTTGCGAACGTTCAATTCCCAAGTTTCGATTGTAATAAGGATGTGTTCACAATTCTTGGGAATATCTCGTTCCCTTCTGGTGTCATTGTGACCTACCCGGATTCTACCCAGTTGCGAACGTTCAATTCCCGTACCTTTCTTGTGTCATTGTGACCTACCCGGATTCTACCCAGTTTGGAACGTTCAATTCCCAAGTTCTGTTTGGAGGGTAGGCAGAGATGGGATTTTTTCTCTGAACCATTCTGGACAAGTTAAACAGAGGTACCGGTAGCTGTAATGTAGGATCTTTTATCCCGTGTAATACACGCTTGAGTCTAAACCAAAAATATGTAAGGAGAGTGAACTCTCATCTCTCATACTAGAGATTTTTAATAATGGTTTAACTTGCATGCCAGAACAGTTCATGTACCCCTTACCCCACCTGCATAGTTTAGGCATTTGCCACAGGGGGGCGCAGTGGTTAGAAGGCAATCCAACCAAGTTTTTGACAGAACTACATCCTACTTATGGCCCATAGCACATACAAAAAAGTATCATATCAAAGTAACTTATCATAGTTAGTAAATCAAACTAAGAATTCATCAGCTCGGACTAACCTTTAGCTAACCAGCTACCTACAGCAATTCAGCAATATGCTCCCCCCAGTGCATTCGACGTTATCTCCACCCCACAATCTCCCCGGCAGAGACCCCCGGTCACTTCTATCTCTGCCAACAACCTAAAAACTCTCCTGTGGAAAATTGTTTAGAAAAGTGTACTACTTCCCTGCTCTGCTATCCGCTTCACACACTGCCTGTATCCCAACTCCAAAATAGTGCCTAGAAAATCAACAAATTCCACCACAAAAACATAACCAATATGTCTGTAACTTTCAGAAATTTATGTTCAGACCTTCCTACAAATATTTGAATCAAATCATAGATGGGAAATTGTATATTTCAAGAAGGTGCGCAATGGACAGAATCTGTCCATTTGTGAAGCTCGGAGTAAGGTTTTGGCAGAGGTGAAGTACGACTGGTGTCACACGTAATATCTGCCACGGGAGATTGTCCACCCCACTGTATTAGGCAGGTAGGTCCACCCCTTACTGCTGTGTACAGGGGTATGCTGTAGACCTGCGTGTGTTCCGGCTCGCCTCCTCGATACGAGCAGAGCGGGCTACAACCAGGCCGGCACAGGAGGAGAGAAGCGACCTGCCTCTAGAGGGCAACCGATGCGTAACTGGTTCTCAATGAAGCCTTCTACAGCACTATACTGACCCCCTGTGATAGTCAGAGGAAATAAATTTGCATACAAGTTGTATGGGACATGGCCCATAGATACTTCATATGTGTAGTTGAATGTATGTATTTAATTTTCATCCACAAACAATGTGTCTCCTCTGAGTCTCCGGTCTCCTTATAAGACATCACACATCTGGCTTTTCATTTATGGCAACATATGGAATATACCTCCAATAATAGGTGTGAGGACATGCTCAAAGTTAGCTGACTTTAGGGTCTTAGAAGACCAAATGTCATATGAGATTTCTCCATTCATAAAAGCTAAGGGAGTGCTCATTTTTTAACAACAGGGGGGGGGGGGGTGGTGGATTTGGGGGGGGGGGGTAAAAAATTTAGACCCCTCTTGGGGGGGGTCAAAAAAATTCAACCTGTTTTGAGGGAAAAAGCCCGCGCGTTACTATGCTACAAAGGGGCGCGAACGCGCGCGATTTTCGGCCTACCTGGGGGGGTGGTAAAAAATTTCAACCCCTCTAGGGGGGGGTGTGAAAATATTTCGCGCGCTCCACGCGAAATCTCACCGCCCCCCCCCTGTTGTTAAAAAATGAGCACTCCCTAACACATTTCCAAAACTATACTAGAAATATATGTGTTCCTAAATAATGTGACTGTAGCAATACAATACTTGCCATATGTAGTACTGTTGTGATATCATGACATTATGCATGGCCTATTCTCTCTAGGTACATGGAACCTAGATATTTTAATTCCCCTTTTCTCCACTAGAGGCAGGTTATGTACAGGGGGAGCTCTGTATACTTTAGTGCTTCATATTCCCTCCAGGGGGCGGGTCTGTGGTCTTCGCTGTTCGCGTCCGCTCCCGCAGTTTTTTAAAAAACTTACCTGTATGTTTTGCACTTACTTTTAATCTGAAACCAAATATGCCAGTATTTCTCAGTTTTTATCATTTTTACCAAAGGTGCTGAAAAGTTTGCTTCTCCCCTATGACGTACTAACGTAAAATGCCACGCGATTTGCATATGAGACTAGGTACACCACGGATCCACAAGTGGCTTTATAAGCCACGAGTGGATCCGTGGTGTACCTAGTCTCATATGCAAATCAAGTGATGTTTTCGATTTATTCTACCTACTTTAATTAGCACACATTCACGATTATTTTTCTTTTTAAATCATGAAAATCCGCCCGGAAATAAACATTTTAGAGCTGAATTTGTGGAGGGTAGCTGGACAGGATGACTGTGGTACACTGATATTCCTAGGATCCCTATACGCCCAACCTCTTAGTCACTAGTGCCTAACCTAGTTAGTCATTTTTTGGATCCCTATACGCCCAACATAGATTAGTTATTATTGTCAGGTTGGTCACTACTGACCAACCCACCTTAGTCTTTTTATTTCCAGGGGGAGCCACTGAGTGGTCATCACAGGTGGCACCCTCTAGCGGTATACAAATACAACACACCAATGATGAACCTAGGTTAGCCACAACTGACTGACCCCTCTGTCATTTTTTAATATAACTTTGCCATTGTGACTAACACTCATATGACCAACCTAGGTTAGTCTGTACTGACTAACCCTTTTAACCTATGGATTTTCAGTGTACGCCCCGCTCACACCAGCGTGGCGTACCACCATCGTACGCCCCGCATACGCCGTCGGTAGCGTCTAGGCTTTAAGTATACGTCACCTGTATGCATTTATGTAGTAGGTAGAATAATTGTTTTTGCTGAAAGATGGGAACATTTCTAACGCCCCCTCAACTGCTCAAGAGGGGTTCGAATTTATTACACCCCGCTCAGGAGGGTCGAAATCCAAACCCACCAACCTCTGTAATTAATAGATGGACGCTCCCTAAAAAATATACGTTTTTTTCAGGATTCTAATCTACATTAAAGACCATGGCGCTAATGGTAAGCAATCTCAATGTATATATTCATATTATCTTTATCTTTATGTTATTGTGTTTTGTTTTTAAATGATGCCATGATAGTTGAGTAGCGTATACCTGCTTTTTTTCTAATGCTATAGCAAATGGTATCATTATTGTGTAGAATCGGTAAATATCGAATTAATGCAGCATGAACCTATAAATAAGAATAGTACTTTAGAACTAATGTTAGGGTTAATGTTAGGGTTATGTGATATATAACACGGTCGGGTGGGGCGATTGGAAGTCTGACACTTTTGAAGTGATTATGGAACCATATAATATATATTATATGACAGACCCGTTCACACTTGTCTTGGAAACTTGAACACATTAATGTGCAGCCAAGACCATTGATAGCTGTGACCGGCCCTAAAATAAAATTTCATTCCAGAACAACAACAACAACAACAAGAGCAACAACAAAATGCTTCTAGGCTCCACCACAATCTCACAACAATTTTATTGGCTGTAAAATCGTTCTCATGAAAACATTTGTTTTGGTCAGTATAACCGGGCCATAATACTTCAGTGATTTTCTTTGGTTACACTTACAGCCCAGACTTGTGATACCGTGAGACAACCTGTAGATGGCAATGCTGACACGGCACAGAAAGAGTATGATATGGAACCAATCGTTTACACGTGTGTGCCCGGGTTTCACGTATCGGCAACAGTCTACACCTATAACCTTGTGTGTGATGGCGAAGGTGACTGGGGTGAAAATGATTGTATCGGTAAGTTAAACATGCCTTATCTTTCAGTTTTAACACTGCCATCTTGGATACACATTTATCTTAAATGTGTTGATATACTTATATGATCCGGAACCTTGAAATGTATACATAGGAAGCGAATTTTGTAACATGTCAACCACATAGGGTTAGAATGAGCTTGAATGCAGCACTAGCGAGTGACTCACCAGTGCTGCAATAAGGGGCTATCCTGCCCCTAAAGGGTTAAAGGCTCAGTCTCATGAGTTTGTAACAGTTGAAACGTCTTTGACTGGGTGTCGTCTTTGACCGGTGTCGTCTTTGACCGGGTGTCGTCTTTGACCGGGTATCTAGAAAAGATTTTTTTTTCCAATTTTTTAAAATACTATATATGTATATGATGTAATGTACTTGGTGGGACTTCTTATTGCATAATACTTTGGACAGTGCAGCTGTTTAAGTTGAAGTAAGATACCCGGTCAAAGACGACACCCGCAGCCGGTCAAAGACTACACCGGTCAAAGACGACACCCGGTCAAAGACGTTTCAACTGTTACAAACTCATGAGACTGAGCCTAAAGTGGTTGCATACCCTTCAGATCCCACACCCACATTTTCATATTATCATAGAAAGAACATTGTCTCTGCATATAAGTATATACATAATTTCCAATGGTTGCGGTGCTATGGGGGGTACCCTATACTCATCCATATCAGTGCATAACACTGCGAGTCACATTTGAAAATTAATTGAGTTTGAGAATCCATTAACTAGTAACTTCTTTCCTATTGCTGCTTCTCCTCTAACTAGATGTCAGGAAAAAATACACCTGGGAGGAAATATAGTTACAGTATTAGTATTAAAGTTTTGTTTTTATATTTGATACATCACTCAATAACATTGTTATTTTGCAATTGTATATAGATATCAATGAGTGTACCACAGCGGAAGCTATGGAGATGCATGGGTGTTCTGGTGACGCGGCATGCTACAACATCCCCGGATCCTACATCTGTATCTGTAACGAAGGCTTTGAAGGAGATGGTTTTACATGTACACGTGAGTGTTTATCCATACTATTGCTGAATCATACTATTGTATGAATCATTTATAAATCATAAATATTGAATGATCGGCCGGGTGAGTAAACTGCGAGTGACCCTTTAATTGAAGATTTTAATCTTAACTTAAAAGAACACCCCTGTATCTAAACGTGTTGCTCAAGTGTCCAGAGTATGTAATTGGCTTCATGAAAACATCACACACAATATCATATATACCATTAGTACAAATATGTAACTGGTTTCAAGAAAACACATCACATATATCGTATATACAACCAGCACCCATATGTGTAACTGGCTTCATGAAAACACATCACACATATTATCATATATACCATTAATTATTAGTACAGATATGTAACTGGTTTCATGAAAACACATCACATATATCGTATACAACCAGCACCCATATGTGTAACTGGCTTCATGAAAACACATCACACATAATATCATACATACCATTAGTACAAATATGTAACTGGTTTCATGAAAACACATCACATATATCCTATGTACAACCAGCACCTTTATCCGAAGCACCCATATGTGTAACTGGCTTCATGAAAACACATCACACTTTGCACAACCACTGAATGCCTTATTGACAAAGCTCACTATGCTTATGTGTACCTACTCTCGTTCCCAAATCCTTCTGACGGAAGGCTCTGGTAACAGCCAAATAACCTTGAAATTGGGATTTTGCTGGGTCTGGGCTTAGACCAGTAGTACCAGGGATGGCCGACTCCGCAAAATTGGCGCTACCTGTCTTCTCCAATCAGTGGCGCCCCCACCGGGGGTGAGGCAAACATGAGGCTCGTAGCGACCACTGATAACTTTTTGGACATTTTGAAAGTATTTCTAGTCTTTTCCCTTTATGGTCCCATACCCTGATGCCAGGTATGGTTAGTAAAGCATGGTAGGGCCTTTTGTAAGTCTGTGTAATGCAGATTGAAGCCATAAAGGCGAACGAAACTCCCCATTGGCTTAGCATGTAACCAGAGCATGTAAACCACAGAGATACAAATACGGGTCCAAATACGGTAGCTCAGGGTGCCAGCGTAGTTGGGCCCGGGCCGGACTGTGGCTCGATCGCCCCATCTATCAGAATTCCAATCCCATGAATAACATGAATAAAATTCGCCATATTTACATGCACATTTCCTAATTAGGGGTTGCTTATCAACCTCGTCATGGTTATTTTCCTATAAATGGGATCTAAATAGCTCAACTGAGATAGTTGGACGAACGCTGGTCTTAGATTGATCAGTGCGCGGGTAAAAAGACACTGGTGCCCTGCCCACCGCCCCAGAAAAAGACCGATTGTGACCGAATCCTCCTTTCTTTCCCAATATTTAGTAGTGATACCATTAAATCTTAACCCGATTCATCAATATTTGTTAACTAAATGCTGTTTTATGATTAGGCCATTCAAAAAAAAAAAATTGTTTCTCATCACCAAGCAATGAAAAATACGACGAGGGCGTTTTTTATTTAATCTTTTTTTTTTTTTTACCAGAGGCAATTTACATAGGGAAATTTGGACATTTCGCGATCAATTTTCACATTTTAGTAATTTGGAGTTTATTGATCAGCAAAAGTTGTAACAATGCAAGTCACACCTAGCTGATTGCATTGCTGACAGCATAAGCTTTAATTTGATACCAAATTTGCCAATATTTTGGCAATTTTAGCATATTTTTCATCAAAAATGTAAAAAAAAAAAAAAAAGTTTCCCCCAAATCATGATTTTTATGATGCGCGCGGTGATGAGAAACAACTTTTTTTTTTTGAGTGGCCTTACCACGTGTCATAATGGGCTAATAACTCGTCGCTTGCACTACCCGTACAAAACAAATGTACGAGTTGAGGTTAGTTCCCCTCACTCCCGGTGGCTCGCATGGATTGCGCGTACGTCATGAAAACTACACTGTACACTGTGCGTTTTCACGGCCTTCTCGAGGAGTATGGAAAGCACAGAGCAACAGCGCGACATCCCTGGCGTACAGTATCTATGGTCTGGGGCAACGCCTGCTGGTAGCCTGGAACCAGTGGACAGGAACCAGAATGTATGTTGTTGTTGTTATTGTTGATATTTTTATTGGCATACTAAAAATGTTACATGGGAACTTTTTCATTTAATGGCCAAGGATGAGATTAATATGTCTGCTAGGAGATATGAACAGACACAGTTATTTACAAATCGACAGATACTTATCACATTAGTCCATTCAGGGTGCCTTAAACACCACTAAATGTCAAGGTTTGAGTTTTTCGATGAAGTCTTTGTATGGCAAGCATTGAGTTTCCCCTGGTAACTCCTCCCACAGAGGGGCACCACGGTACAGTGGGCTCTTGTCAAAGATACCTTTCTTTGATCTGGGGATTTTCAGTCGCACCTGGCTGTTGCCACGCAGCTCTCTAGTGGGGAAGATAATATTGTCTAGGGTTCTGGTCATCTTGTGTAGGTAGCCGAGTAGGCACCGGTTCCTTACCGGAAGCAGCTTTGGGACATGGTTCCTTGTATGAAGCACGTCAGTGTCGACACCTCTGGGGTCTCTGATACCCTCGCTGAGGCGGAGGGCGTCGTTCTGGAGAGTCTGCATTTTCCTGACCACCCACACAGGGCCTCCATCAACCACAAAACCACAGTAATCCATTATGCTGCGGATCATAGTAGTGTAGACTTGAACAGTGGTCTTGGTGTCTGAGGCCCTTTTTACGCGCTTTAGCTGCTGTAGACGCGTGCGCACCAGGTTGATTCTTTTTTTGAGATGTTGACCAAAGCCGAGATAGCGGTCGATGGTGACTCCTAGGTAGGAAAACTCGGTCACCACATCCAAAGGCTGGTCGTTTAAGTACAGGGTCACATTGTCAAGATTTGGTGGCAGTCTTTGAGAATACGACCACAACACCTGTGTCTTGGTGGTGTTGACGGTGAGCTTGTTTTTAGTGCACCAGGCTCCGACTCTAGTGAGGTCATCTTGGAGTAGGGCCCTTACACGGTCTACGTCCCTTCCTGATACGATTAGTGCTAGGTCGTCGGCATAGAGGAAGTACTTCAAGATTAGATCCTTCACATCATTGATGTAGGCTATGAAGAGAAGCGGGCTGACCACGGACCCCTGTGGCACCCCTCTGTCCACAGGTAGGCTCGCAGAGATGCTGTCGTTGGCTCTGGTTTGCTGTTTTCGTCCTTGTAGGTAGAAGCGGAGCCACTCAACGAATGCACCACCCAGGCTGAATGATTCAAGCTTGTTCAGTAGAATCAGGTGGTCGACCGTGTCAAAAGCCTTCCTCATATCGAGGAAGACCACGGCAGACCGCTGACCATTGTTACGAGCGGAGTACATCTCATGTAGCAGAGCGAAGACCGAATCCCCAGTGCATCGTTGGGGCATAAAGCCTGACTGGTACGGTGAGATAATCTCCTCCCTAAGAAGATGGTCCATTAGTTGACGGTGAATCAACCTTTTTGGCAATCTTGTTGCAGATGTTCAGGAGGCAGATAGGACGCCAATAACTGACATCCGCAAGTGAACCACTCTTTGGCAGTGGCACTATAGTGCCCGTCTTCCAAATTGCTGGGATGCTCTGGCACAGGATTGTGCTGTTGATTAAAGCAGGGGTGATACTAGGGACCGCTTTAAGGGCATCCTGTATAATCTGAGATCTCACATGTTCAATGCTGGAGCTCTTCAAAGGTTTGATGGCTGACACAAGTCTTTTCAGCTGGTCCTGAGTAGGACACTGTAGTTCACTGGGATCAAACCCTGGGTTATTGTCAACTGGGACTTGGTCATTACCATTGATGTTAACATCAAAGGCTGCGGCAAGCTCATTGCCAATGTTGCAATAATACGTGTTGATGTAGTTTGACGTTTGGTCTTTGGGTATTTCAGTTCCGTGCTGGTCTTTCAGCTTGATTTCTTCAGCTCGCAGCACACCCTTCCAGAGGGTATTAATCACCCCCCAGAATCTGCTGGTATATGATGGTAGTTTTACTGTATTTTACCATCAGACTTTCTGGTTCCATTTCCTGTTCCTGTCCACGGGTTCCAGGCTACCAGCAGGCATTGCCCAGACCCAGCAAAACCCCAAGTTCAAGGTCATTTGGCTGTTACCAGAGCCTTCCTTCGGAAGGATTTGGGAACAAGAGTAATGTTTCATGAAAACACATCACATATATATCTTATATACAATCAACACCCATATGTAACTGGCTTCATGAAAGCATATCACACATCATATACTATTGATACATAATATAAATGTGTTTATATTGTCTATAGCTGTGACGTGTCCGGCGCTACCAGTCATCCCCTTTGCAACAACGACCATGACATTAGCCGATGAAGTTGACTACGATGACTTTGTAATCTACGAGTGCGACCCCGGCTATGTTGTACACAACGCCAATGGCCTGAATGATGACACCAAGCTCCTGTATGAGTACACTGACACCTCCTTCAAGGTGACATGTAAGGCTAATGGCTGCTGGTCTACCTGGCCCTTACCCTACTGTGTGAATGCAGACAGTGCGGCGGTTAGCTGTGGTGACCCGGGCGTGCATGTCAATGCCACGCGAAGCCCAGGGGGTTTCACTGATGGCTCCATCCTCACCTACACCTGTAACGATGGATACCGACTCTCTCCCAAGGTCCCCAATCCACAAGCCTTCCTCATCACGTGTCAGAGTACTGGAGACTGGGACAACAGCCTGCAACAATGTATAGGTATGTGTCACAAGTAGGTTGTATTATAGACTTGTAAGGGTGGTCAATGAGGTACAAATAGATTGGAAGCTGGTGGAAGTAGTGTAGGGGATCAGGTCCCCACCCGTATCGGTCCTGTAATGCAAGATGCAGTCAACTATCACTATCAGGCTAGGGTCAATAGTGTAATGGTTAACATGCTTGTCACCAGTGAAAGAGAGGCAGGCGATAAAGCCCCCAGGTGTACGCATTACCGGTGACATAATCTATTACCCATAATGCACCGACTGACAGGCTCCCCACCTATAGTCCGGTGCACCACCATGTTAAAGCTATGAATATAATTATGATTAACCAATCAAATGTCAAACCACTGTTATCCAATGAAAACCACTGTTACATGTATTACCAGTCACGTGGGCTCCCCCTCCACCTGCCGGGCACCTGTACTTAAGCCCCGGGCAGATGGAGGAGGTCAGCAATAATCATCCACCACCATCTTACATCATTGAGCCCTGGCGACTGGTACTCTGTTATCAATATCACTATTGATAAAGAATATCAAGTACCACAGGCGCCTTAATATACCTTGCTTTATGCATTTGCTATATGGGACCCATTTCTCCCACTTGCTGAGTTCTTACTATACATATTTGAATTGAAAATCTGTACTTGTTCATCATATGTCTTCCAAATACAGGATTTTTTTTCCAAAAAGTATATATATGATAAAATTACAATCAAATCTAAGTTAGATCTAAAACCTATCTGCTCTAACCCTTTTCCCCACAGACATCGATGAGTGCTATGAGGGAACACATCACTGTGACCGGCCGTCTGACGCGGAGTGTACCAACGTACCCGGCTCCCACTTCTGTAGATGCAAGCATGGCTACAGTGGGGATGGCACAACTTGCACAAGTATGTCACTATTGTTTTGGAAACTAGCACCATACATTATTGTTCCTTTTCTTTTGTTCAAAGCGGCTGGGGAGGGGGGTAGTGGGTCTTGAAATCTCTCTTATAAGCACTAATAAGAATAGATCTAGAATATTAGATAATGATATCTCTTGTATAAGAGACCTCTAAATGTATAAGGGATGGCACACTTATTTATGAGAGTATTGTAAATATCTTCATTTTAATGTGTTACATTGTGTCTACAATTACAGATTTTCATTGACCAGAATTCTGTCCTTCTGAGGTTGCTATGTGGTATACAACATTTCTAACAATCTATTTGCAGAAATCCCCTGCAGCCCTGTACCTGACCTTCCCCATACCCAGTTTGTGTCAGTGGCCCCTGGAAGTGCAGCTGTGTATGGAGATGATGTGCACTACACATGTGATACAGGCTACCGCGTGTTCCACCAAACCCCCTACACATCCTACCTGTCTCTCAATGGCTACTCCACCGACACATCCTTCCATATCACATGCTCAGCCACAGGGAAGTGGGAGCCCTACCCCCAGCCCCTCTGTGTCCGTGAGTAGGATTTGAACTATTTGCTGTTAATTCATCCTTTAAGGGCCCATTTCGCTTTAAAGCTGCTATATTACTTCAGATATATAGATATTTCACTGCCTGCATAGTTTTAGACAGTCTCCTTGCTGGAGTGGCGTCTCAATTTATTTTATGACTTTTAACCATGCTAAAATCGAGGAAACAGATGAGGAAACATACCAGAAGGTAGAGAATAGTTTAATCCGGAAACTTGCCAGAAAGTAGAGAACATTGTAAGGCTATGAGGGGTTGATGATCATCTGAGATACAAATGAAGAAAACATTCCTGAGGGTTTAAGCAGCTTTAATATGCTATGTCCTTTCAAGTCGTCATGATGCATGAATTCAGGGCTCCGTGGAAAGTCTACTCACCAGAGCTGCATGCATGCATCGTGTTGACCCTTCCGGGACGTATCAGATCTTTAGCAATATGCTCGAATGCGGAGACATTTTTATCCGATTTTGAAAAGATATTCATATTTAAAGCAATTTTGGGGCTATTTCAGAGTCGATTTGATAGCCCTCAGGTCAACGCTGTTGTTGGCGAGTTGGCGCCGAAGTCAATTTTTGGGTACTTTTCCGGCCCAAGTAAAAAAAAAATCCGACCTACCCTACCTAGATTTTCAGACTATGTAATATGAAACACACCTTTTTTTTTGGCCTAGGCATGTGACAATAGGCCTGTGTCCACTATACGACAAGGGAAATGAAATATTTCCGTTATTTGTCGTCCAGCAATGTGTGTGTATTTGGGAATATATTACCGAGATATATTCCACTTTAACTGCAGGTAGACTGTGTCCACTAGGCATTATAAATTGCTGCCCAGACTGCCCAGGGCAAATATGGACGAGATATTATAATAGAACAAAGAGCATACCGCCCAATTTCCACACTAAAAATCAAAGATGTTAGATTTCTAAATTCTCACTTTTGTCATCCACTTTTGACACCCCCAAATTGCTATCCCACTGTTGTATTTGAGAATTCTGTCGCCCAGTTGTGTCCACAGGGAGACGAAACATATATTTCATATTTGTATTCAAATTCACGTTTTAGCGGACGACAAACGGTTTTATATATATGCTAGTGGACACAAGCCTAATTGAGTCACAAAACACTGGTCAGGCGCACACATGCTACCCTATATTTTGTCACATGACTGTCAGGTATTTTCTTCTCTTACAGCTGTGTTCTGCGGTGACCCTGGCACTGTGCTGTTTGCCTCCCGCTCCCCCGGCCGTGATTTCACCTACGAACAGGAGGTGGAGTATACATGCCAGGCGGGGTATCAGACAGCATACTCAGCCACCTTCAAGCTGACATGTGAAGAGAATGGCGAATGGTCTTCAGGGCACGACTGTGTTGGTAAGTAGCACAGAAATGACATCACAAGTAAAACTGGACGCCGACTGACTCATGGAATGGTGTTTGTCAGCCATTAAAAGTCTTTTATTTGGGTAAATGATAGATTTTGAAAAGTTATATAAATAATACATTAAATTTTTTTAAAACATTAAACCTAGCCTATGCGGGGGAGAGAGGGGGTGGGGGTGGGGGGTGGACTCCTCTCGCAGGGGTGACCGTCAAGATATTTTGGTGCTTTTGCACGAAAACCCACCAATCCCTCTCCCCCCCTGTTGGTAGAAAAATTACCACCCCTTTAATAAAATTTTACCGTGGAAATCTGAATAGTATGGAAATGGAAAAAAATAATATGACAAAAATGAATCTATATGATATTATGCAGATATTGACGAGTGTACTGAGAACCATGACATCTGTGGTGACGGCAACTACTGCAAGAACACCCCTGGTAGCTACATGTGTTCCTGTGTGCCCTGGTACGTGGACCATCCGGACGACAGCACCTGTATCGGGTGGGCAGGCGTCGGGGAAAGTAAGTCATAAACCTATCATATATATAATCATTAACAGTTTATGTGGTACCATAGATAATTTAGGTAAATTCATTACGCATTATTGAAGCCCCCTTGGCCGTAAGAAACTTACTATTAGAGGTAAATAGACAAATGCCAACGCCCATTGATACCATCTCTGATGTATTTCACGAGTGGGGGCTGGGGCAGTATCACATGAAGTCGCAGACTGAGTGGGATGTGCCCCAGCCCCCATGAGTGAAATACATTAGAACAGTATCAATGTAGTTGGTATTTGTGTTTATTTTTCATTTGAAGCCATTTACTGAAAAAAACAACATTTTCATAGCCCATTGAATACTGCCACATTGTATTCAATGGGGGTTATTGAATACGGCCCTTTCAGTACTTATAAGCATAGTAAATCTTGTATCTCAAAAAAAGGGGACTGTTCCTGTACAGCAAATATCGCTGGAAATTTTGGATCCAATAGATTCTGCTGTGGATCTAGAACAGAATCCATTGTAAATCTGCATCTGGAGGTCTATAACAGGAACCTTTAGCAAACCCAAAGTTGCTCATTTAACACAGACATAGCATGTACTTTTAGCACTGCCACGTCTGCATTGATTGAACTACATTGGGTTTGCTTTTTTACAGTGCCTATATACCTATACATTGTAGTATGCATAAAGATGTCTAATTAAAGTACTCAGACATTGACTCGCATACATTCTGGCGCCAACTCATGGACCACAGCCTTTATTCATAGACCCAAAAAATCGACTTAAACATTGTCCCAAAATGGTCTAGAATTAAATAGAAATTGAATCACACCCTTTTTGGGCCATATATATAATATTTTAAACTTACCTACAACGAAATGTTATTATCCCAAGCCAACCATTTTCTTGTAGATTGGAGTAGCATAACCTATGATTAATTTCAAAATATCAGATCAGCTTATGTTGTAATTAACGTGGAAAATTTGTTTACAATCTTCAGTTCATACATCCAAGGCCTGTGCGATTGTTGAGAAACTGAGACTCTGCATCCATGGCGCGTGTGAACTCCAGGGTAGTCAAGCAGTGTGCAGGTAGGTTATTCACATGGCGATTTGAAGAAATGGCCACGTTGATTTCAAGAAATGGCCATGGTGCATGTCGATGTCGCTTAACAATGCTCATGTCCCATGTCGATTCTAAAAAAACATCCATGTCCCGTCACTATCTTTTTAAGCCTCATGTCGCATAATACATTGAGTTTAGTTATTTTTTACTGAGAACAGACTTGGATGGAGAAAATAGTTGTCAGATACTGCTGTTTTCTTTAGCACAGTATAACTCAAGTTTTATGTTTCTGTGATTTCCAGGTGCGATGCCGGCTATGAAGGCGTTGCGTGTGACAGGAAGAGGTTCCCGACCAGTCTGGTGCTGGCCATCATAGCACTAGTACTGTGTGTGCTGCTCATCCTGTGTCTGTGTGTCTGCTGTATGTGCCGAGGTCTCAGACAGCCATGGCACGGCCCACCAGTCCTGCCACCACCACCACCACCTGGCCTTGGTGTCAGAAAGTAAGTTATTGGCTTTATATCTTTAAAGCTTTAAGGACGGCATGTTACTAAAGGATGGCATTGTCGTCATGATGCACTAATGCAGCACGGGGAGTTATTCGCTTTAGTGTTTGAACCCCGAGTTACTCGCCAGGGCTGCATTCATGCATCATGACGACCAAGGGCATGATGCATTATGCCATCCTTTAAAGGATAAGGGCCACATATAGCTTTAACGTGCTATGCCCTTTGTCGGCATAATGCATGCATATAGCCCTCTCTACGGCTGTATTCATGCATCAAGCCGACCCTTTGTGTATCAAGCAAGCACTCTACTCATATCTTGTTGTAACACTTGATATCTTTTTATATATTCCCCTTACACCTATACTGTGTAGAATGTGAATGGAACCAATTATAGCTGCTGTTGTTTTAAAAAGCATTATGGGATAGAAAAATTATATAATACTCAAATCCAATAAGTGGAGGTAAATCAAGGAAGGGACTGTTCTTCACTTTTAATTATTTTTTTTAATCAATATTTCACTTCTTAAGGTCTACAGGGGAGTTTTAAGTTTAAAAGTTCCATGGTTACTCCAAAAACGTTGAAATTCCCCATTTTCCTTTAAAATCGCCTTTTCTTGGATTCATCTTCAGTTTTTGTTTTGATAAATATCCAAGCCCTAGTATATTGCATAACACTGTTTCTAATATTATACTGTACTACTGGCAGTAAAGGCCCCTCTAAATTGAGGAGCACAGGCGCATTATTGCTTTGGTAAGGCCACTCAAAAAAAAAGTGATTTCTCATCACCAAGGTCTGAAAAATTTGACGAGGGAGGCTTTAAAAAACCCGCAGGTTAAAATGTATGAGATGATATACCTTTTTCATGACCAAAATTCACATTTTAGTTGTTAAGAATTTATGGATCTTTAAAAGTAGGGAAAAATTAAGTTATTTCTATCCTACTGCATTACTGGCAGTATTATAGCTTTGATTTGATACCAAATAACCCAATATATGTCCATTTTTATCATATTTTTCATGAAAAATTAGCAACAAAAAAAAAGTTTTCCTCGAAAGGTGATTTTTATGATGCGCGCGGTGATGAGAAACCATTTTATTTCTTTGAGTGGCCTAAATGATAACCTGATATGAATTATCCTGAGCATGTTATACATCATATCCGATGTGACTGTAATCAATGTGCATTTTACTCTGTTGCAGGAACTTCCATAACCCAGGCCTCAGGCTCTACTAGAAACTGTTGTCATGCTCATTAATTTGGGGTAGGGGGCTAAGGTCCCCTTGAAACCTCAACCGGTGATTTATTTACATGTCAACAGTCGAAGAAAAGCCTTGCTACATGACTATCATAACTTAGAATCATTGATAAATTTATGTATTATTGGTCCAATAATTGTCCCTTTTAATGCAAGGGTCTCAAAAATACCCAACTTAAAAAACAGGCCTAAATAGCATAAATGAAGGTATTAAAATCAATGATTTAGACCATTTCAAATCTTAAATAAGTGCAGGCCCATTATGTGCACTGGGGATAGCATATGCTTGAAATCTGTCAGTGACCATGGCACATGTAGTATCATGGGGGGAGGGGTCGAGCGTCTGTGGGGGGGGGGGGGGGAGAGGCGGGGGGAGGCAGGGAAGGCAGGGAAGGCGGGGAAGGCGGGGAAGGCGGGGGGAGGCGGGGGAGGCGAGGGAGGCGGGGGAGGCGAGGGAGGCAGGGGAGGCGGGGGAGGCGGGGGAGGCGGGGGAGGCGGGGGTGGAGGGGGTGGAGGGGGAGGCAGGGGGAGGCGGGGGAGGCGGGGGAAGGCGGGAAACGCGGGGAGGTGGGTAGGGGGGGATTCTGAGGCAGTAGCCAAAAGGCCCGGTACTTACTTGAATGTTTTTCTTGCTAGTATATCATACTTATAATCTAGTGCTCGGATAATACATAACAAAATGCTAGTTTCCATTTACTTTACATTTTGTTAAAATGTCTATTGCCTGATTTATTATTAGAACATAACATATAAGTCCACCCTTCAAAAACACTGGGTTTTCATCGCCAGTCACCGAAAAATATGATTGGGAAGATTTTTAAAATTCTTAAATCTAGGGGCCTAATAAGGAGGGGTTTACATTGTGTGTATTACTTGGAACTATAAGTTTTAGTTTATTGAGGACAATTAAAGAGAATGCAATTGCAAGTTACCTCTGGCTCACTGGATTACTGACACCATACTCTTAGTTTGATACGTATTCATTCGAAACTGATTCGATATTAGAAATTATCAAATACTTTTTTAAGCGCCCAACATATTTCTATGACGTGCACAGCGGTGGGAAACCAGCCTTACCTTTTGAATGGCCATACATATTTTCATAATACACGTTTACGCATTTTAAAAATTAACTTCATTATAGAGAATATTACAACTCTATGGCAGCTCCCTGTGGTTTTGCTCAGATAATATCTGAAAATATAAAAAGTTGCGAAATGCATTGAACTATTTTCTTCGATGGTAGAATAGAACAGCATATTTTGCATGTCGGTATTAGAATTCCTTTATCATGAAAAAAAATGCTTATAAGATCTGGTGTAAGAAAGCGTGGTAAAAAACAATAGCGACTTGAAAGGTAGCTGCAAGAAAAAGGCAGCTTTGAGTGTGAACCGGGATTGATAATGTTTACGAAATGATTTATTTATTTGAATGGAACAGTACGTCTGAACCGTGCGAGTAACTTAGGACCAGTAACATTTCAATCTTAGTTTGAGGAGGAATGACCTAGCTGTCGAAAACCGGCTACGTTGTACCCTAATTGAGACAGGTGGAAGACCAGGAGAAGATGATTCAGTGAAAAGTAACAGATAGAAATCGGATATCTATGAGATGTAAACGATGTTGCACATTAATAAAAAACAACAACTTAACAATACCTCTTGTACCTCTGTTTGTACGTTTGTACCTCTTTAGAGCTGTTATAACAGATATGATGCCGGCATCGCACCTGGAAATTACAGAAACATAAAACTTGAGTTATACTGTGCTAAAGAAAACAGCAGTATCTGACAACTATTTTCTCCATCCATGTCTGCATGACACGGGTCAGACGACAGTCCAGTCCCTACCATTTTCTTTGAGTTTATATTTTATTTTGTATTTTATTCACATAGTGATTTTATTCACATAGTAATCGTATTACCTTAATTTACCCTTCATGTATCCCTATGAGGAACCAATGCAGTGTCGGCGAGAAACTCGCTGAAAGTACATTTCTGCATCTGCTTTTGCCAAAAAGACCGATCATATGTCGCTGATCTGGAATGAAGCTACTTTGAGATTGGTCTTCTTTTCCTCCAGTTGTATGATCACAAAGCTGTCCCAAAGAATAAATGTTAAAAACAGAATAATCAGGCCTAATTCCCTAAATAATGATTGCTTCTATATTTCAAGTAGAAATACAGTAAAACTACTAAAACAGATGTTGAGCATGGCCAGGGCATGGTGTGAGTCGTACATGAAAACTGAAGTTTGTACGAGGCACATCTATTCTTGTGAAGTTAATCTACTACCTACTAATAAGGTGGTATTTGCTTTTGTCACGTAAAGGTATAATGTCGGAGGGACACCTAAGTGCGGTCCTTTATAGTTAAGGGGGTGCAGAGGTGTCCCCCCCCCTTAGGTCGGAAAGTCGCCGAAATTAAAGGCGCAAAGTCGCCTTTTTAGACCATTTTTATTATAACCAAATTTGTCCAAAAGTCGCCAGGTCGCTTAAATTATTGCACCAGGTCGAAAAGTCGCCTGGAAAACAGCCCAGGTCGCCAGGTCGCCTAAAACCCCTCTGCAGTCGCAGTTAAGACCTATAGGTATGGGGACGGACACCTGGAAGCAGACCCCTACATAATCGTATAAGGTAAAGCTCCTTTCATATGTGATGCCGTAAAACCTCACCTATTTATATTAATCATAAAGGGAGCAGGCCCACAACTGTAGAGCATATGTAAGGGAGACATTAGGCGGACTTACCACTAAATAAAGGCGCTATTTTAGGGAACACATGGAAGCCTGACCCCTCTGATGCAGGGTAGAGCTATCCTCTTCTATAGGTGGCGACTATGGGGTATCTATGTGGTATATGCTGATAATGCAACATAAGGTACCCGGTAGGCCTATAGGTAGCATGTCTGTAAAAACTAAGTAAGTTAATATCACCTGAGCCATTTACAATGTAGTCTGGTGTTATACCTTTCCTGCAGCATTTAATCAGGGGAATAGATGATCCAGGGTAAAACATCACTTTCTATACTACTCAAACAGGGTACTTCCTGCACAGAGAACGTGTTTCATTTAATACATCTTACCCTCCCATTATAGAAATGATGCATGTTAATAATAAAGTCGCCTTCTCTGCATTTTACTTACTAACTATGGCTACGACTTCCATGGTGTAACTAGTAAATACACGAAGGAAAATGTTGATATGAGGAGCATTTCAGGTGGATAGACCAAAATACGGATTTTGTCAGTACTCAATCCTCCAATGCCACCTCACCTGTAGGGCAGATAAAAAAGTGTATTCCACAGAGTTACCGCATATAATACATATGGCAAGATGTCGGACTGTATCCATACCCTGGCTAGATACTGGGGTAGTTAACAGGGACTCAGTCTATATCAAATCTTTTCAACCCTGCAGGACATTCACTCCTGCAGATTTTGAAATCTGTAGTACCGTTTTTCGCAGGACCGGATACTTGCACCAAAGTTTCGCTTATTGAACACAGTATGTTTTTTTATCACTTTAATCGTAAAGTCTGATATGTGTTCATTGAACTATCACTTGTGATTACCGGTACACCAATGTATCATGACTTCCAATGGTGGCCTTCTTGAGCTTATGAGGGTTGGGTTCAGATGTTTCCAAAGGACCACTGCATTTTTATTATGATTCCGAAAACACAACAAGGACCAAAAGTTTGCTAAATATCTGGGGAACCCAGCCTGACATTCGGTCCGGTCACACCGGACATATTGCCGGATGTTTCTGCCGGACATTTCCCATGTCCGGCAGGATTTCAATAAGACTGGGGACTAGTACTTGTCCTATACCACCGGATGGTGAGGCAGTATTTGCTTAGCAGATTGAGACTTTTGGCCATGTCCATCGCTGGTGTCAAAGGTCAAGGTCAATTAGTTAGGTTAATCAACCCTCTCACCGCCAGCAGGCCGCTATAGCGGCTAGAGCACCTTATCTAATATAAATTGAATAGAAAATATTACTCAAAATTGATGAAAGTGTTTTCTTACAAGTCCTAGTCGAACCACCCCATGTTTGGTATCATAATAAAGCTTATGACATCCTCTTTCACACACACACACACACACACACACACACACACACACACACACACACACACACACACACACACACACACACACACACACACACACACATATATATATATATATATATATATATATATATATATATATGTGGACAGTCGAGGGAAAAGGGTCCTCCAAGGTAAAAACTTAATAATAAAATTAATGTCATTAGCTTTCCAGTGATATCTTTTATAAGCAGGTACCACTTCTAGTTTTTGAGTACTGGCTCTCCGAATATGTGTGGTCACTGTCCAATCTTAAATGCCAATAAGCTCTATCTTCCTTTGTTTTAGAGATATTCCTGTCTAATTAGCATAATTATGCTAATTACCAAATATCCAAACTTTTTCAAACAATTGGCCACAGCTTTTGATCTAAAAATGGTATTTACACTCTGTTTTCAGCATAGAAATCGTTTTGGGGCCTTCTTTCATTCAAATTTTTAAAATTTTCGATTTAGAATGAAAATCATGTTTCCATGGCAACCAACATGTGCAAAAACACCAATTTTGGCCCAAAAACGTTCTTTTCCATTCCAAATATGGAACGTTTTCACCAAAAATGGAATCTTCTAACATGGCCTATCATGTTCTACATAAAAAAGTAGTATAGATAAGTTTTTGCTATATCTTGGTCCTTTTTGGCTATATGGAGCCCCCTGGTGGCCAAAGTTGGTACCAAAAATCCCCCGCGGAGGTCCCTTTTCCCTTGTTGATCCACATATATATATTCCATGTCAATCACGAAAATTATTGCTGTCAACTGTCAACATTGGCCGAGGAGGGTCGATATAATCAGAAGATGCTGTCTACATGTGTAAGCACTGTCCATTCCATAAAAACCCATATGCACAGAATGCAGCTCCATCAGTTACGCCCTTAAGCCCACTTTCCATTAGCCGATTTGGAGGTGCTGTCGTCCGATTACCTTCCGATTGCCCACTACACAGCACTGATAAGTACACTATGTGTAGTGTGGTTCTTGTTGGTCTACCTGCAGATTACCTGCCGATTAGACGATGCAGCCGCTGACAACACTTCCAAATCGGCTAGTGGAAAATGCACCTATATCAGTGCCTGTCACCATCTGGTGGATGGGCTCGGAACTAACTGGGAGGAAGGCCCGCATGTTGCTTTAATGCATTTTGGCCTTTATCATCATGGTGCACGAAAAAAGGCCCTTGGTGAGTAACTCGCCACTTCTATTTTCAGACATTATGCCAAACCTGCAGGGTACAGACACCCCTGAAAGATCGACAGGATGTGTGAATGAAGCACTGGCAATATACTCACCAAAGGACCGGGAAAAAGGGCATAGAGGATTATGCAGACCTTAAATAGTTAATGGGTTAACGCTTGGCCGTCATGGTTCAAGTGAGGCCAAAAGCACTTTTAGATAATTATAGTTCCGTTTTCATTCACAAGAGGGCTCTTAAGGGCTGGGAGCTCAGCTCTTACAGGCACACTGCTGCCCTCTGGTGGAACTGTTAATTTAGTCTATGTAAGGAAAATGCTGAACTTATTCCCTGATGGCCCAGCTTTAAGGTCAGCCAGTTTTGGCTCCCTCTGTCAAACAAAACCATAGCCAACCCAAAGATTGGTAGATGAATAAATCAACAGCCAACAAGTCATACTTTAAAAATCATGTTATTATTTATTCCCTGATTGGTGTACATTACTCAAGTTCTGTTTAAACAATACACGGATACTAGTTACCAATTATACAATGAAGTTTCTCCATGGTTTCTTGCATAAAATATTCGTGTATAAAGAGCGTTATGGCAACAATATTTACTTGGTCATCCATATATGTAATAAGACGTTCACATGTTAGTTTTCGGTAGAGGAAATGCCAAATCAACATTATACTTAAATTTAATTCACATAGCAATTTTGTAGAAAGGTCATTGAAGAGTCTCCGATAGAGTCCCCATGCATGGGAGGTGCGGCACACAACTAACTGTAAAGAAGGAAAATAGATTTAGCCCTTTATGAACAGCATTGTGTCTTAATGCCCAATGTCTATTTATTATCACGATGTACCAGCATAGCACTGCATGTGTAGTGTATTGGTGCATGATATATCATGTTGACCCTTTTAGCTGTGTATTGACCAAGGCGGGTCGACACAATGCATTTGGATGAATGAAGGATTGTATTCATGCATCATCCCAACCCAAAGTGCATAGTGCATGGACGCATAGTCCAAAAGAATTCTTCCACCTATTACTGAAGACCAAAACAGTCAATTTTGAAATTGTGCATGCTATGGGTGAGGCCTAACAGAGAATGTGAACGTCTACATGAATATTAATTATTAAGCATATTTGACACATTATATTTTTGTCATATGTGATTGATACTTACTTATCTGTAATATCTAAAAGAAATAAACACAATGTTTAGAACCTCCCAATTATCTCAGCCATACAGAATGTTTTATCTTAAGTGTAGACTAACAGATTGTTATTGGTTCCCGAGCTGTATATCACAAATTAAAGCTGAGCCAACGTAAAACACCGCCCAAGGACCAATGAGTGAAAGGACTGTCTGTTTGGATAAGTTTGAGCAGATCTCATTCTCCACACATGATACCACATATTCAGGCCACCCAAAAATAAAAAAATTGAAATAATAGAGAGAATGCAAAACATGATAAAAATGAATAAGCATAACTTTATTTGGTATCGACTTAAAGCTTACATAACAGCATTGGTAATGCAAAAAACATAATTATATACTTTTACCATTTCCCCAGATCATTAACTCTTGATTAGTGAAATGTGTATTTAGTTCGCTGAGTGCGTATATTTCCCAACTTATTAGTATTAGTGCCCCAGTAAAAAATATATAAAGCAGCCCCTCATCACACTTCTTTTGAAGAAGCCTCTCATCAGTCATCTCTTGTAAATACATAGACAAATGGCAACGCCCATTGATACCATCTCTGTTGTATTTTACAAGTGGGGGCTGGGGCAGTATCCCACGAAACTGCAGGCTGAGTGGGATGTGCCCCAGCCCCTACGAGTGAAATACATCAGAGAGGTATCAATGTTGCATATATAGTTGGCATTTGCATTTATTTTTTCATTTGAAGCCATTTAATGAAGGAAAGACTAATTTTCTTAGCACATTGAATACGGGCACATTGTATTCAATGGGGGCATTGAATACGACCTTCCAATGCTTAAGCATAGGAGATCTTGTATTTCCAAAAGATAAAGATATATTGACCTACCCTGTAGAGGAGCAGCCATCAGAGGGGTGTTTTGTAGTGGGCAGCACGGTGGGCTTGATGAAGTAGGAGTAGCAGCAGAACAGAATCAGGATGATGGACACCAGCACGACCAGCACCAGGGCCATCAGCACCAGCATCAGGTTAGTGTTAAACACTGCCGTGTCACACGCCGCCCCCACGAAGCCTGAGTAGCACCTGCAGATACAATATAGGAACAATAAACACACCCGCCCCCACGAAGCCTGAGTAGCACTTGCAGATACAATATAGGAACAATAAACACACCCGCCCCCACGAAGCCTGAGTAGCACTTGCAGATACAATATAGGAACAATAAACACACCCGCCCCCACGAAGCCTGAGTAGCACTTGCAGATACAATATAGGAAAAATAAACACACCCGCCCCCACGAAGCCTGAGTAGCACCTACAGATACAATATAGGAACAATAAATACACACCGCCCCCACGAAGCCTGAGTAGCACTTGCAGATACAATATAGGAACAATAAACACACCCGCCCCCACGAAGCCTGAGTAGCACTTGCAGATACAATATAGGAACAATAAACACACCCGCCCCCACGAAGCCTGAGTAGCACCTACAGATACAATATAGGGACAATAAACACACACCGCCCCCACGAAGCCTGAGTAGCACTTGCAGATACAATATACCGTAAAACCTCGCGTAGAAGCCGCAGCTAGTACGCGAGTCAGATCGCCAGTGCGGCTTATACGATAAGCACAAACTCGGGGTGCGGCTTATACGCGAGTTTTTCCAGAGTATGATTTTTTAAATCACCATAAAATGAACCCAGGAGCTGAAGCCACTTCCATCGAGCCCTGCCAGCATCCTAACAGTAACTGTGCGACAATGGGGAGGGGGGGGGGCTAGGTGCGGCAAGGGGGAGAAAGCTGTGAAATACTAGGCTTGCATAACTACGAGAGGGGTGGGGGGTGGTGGCGGGCTTCCCATGCAGTGTTCCCAAAGCTAATGAGAACAGGGTAGTGTAGGGGATGGGAGTCCAAGACTGGGGGGAGGGGGGGGGCTTAGGGCAAAGTTAGCGGTGCGGCTAATACGCGAGTTTTTGCCAAGGACGACTCAGATGGCTTCTGCGGCTTATAGGATCGGCCCAAAGTCGGGGTGCGGCTTATACACGAGTTAGGCTTATACGCAAGGTTTTACGGTAGGAACAATAAACCCACGCCGCCCCCACGAAGCCTGAGCACACTTGCAGATACAATATAGGACCAATAAACACACCCGCCCCCACGAAGCCTGAGTAGCACTTGCAGATACAATATAGGAACAATCAACACACGCCGCCCCCACGAAGCCTGAGTAGCACTTGCAGATACAATATAGGAACAATAAACACATGCCGCCGCCTTAAGACAGATACACTCCCAAAGGTAGGGTGTTCCATACGAAATTAATTATTAATTACAAATGACATTTATTTAGTGGTCCTTAGAGAGAAGATACGTAGAAATACTATGCAAAAATCAGAATTAAGATACCCTCATTAGTAAGTACTGGAGGGTGACGAGAAGTTGAAAAAACCCTCATATCATTACCCCTGCTGCTCTATACACAACCTCTGAGCTGAGTGGCACTCCTACTCAGTGTACAGAGTGGCCTGCAGTAGGACGGTTAATCACTCTGTGTGCAGCAGGGCACTCTGAGACAGAGAAATCAATGATATTTGACTAACCATATATCATTAAATAAATATATTAGCCACTTGATTATTTTGCCATTATAATATATGATTCAATATCTTTTTATGGATATATTTTTAACTATGAAATTGTATAGTGTTAATCCATTTGACATGACCTTCACAATGGTCAATTTCCGGGGGAATTATGAATAATTTTGTCAAATTTCGAAAATGCATTGCATGTATGAATATGGTCTCTTTAAAATCACAAAATACCATTTTTGGTATATTGAACCTATCTTAGCCGGGTGCTACTTGCAAGTTTTGTTTCAGTCATATCTCCTTAACCATGGGACATATAAAAAATTGTATGGGCTGAAAATATGCCCCAATATGACTGTGTAGATGTTTAATGAGAGAAGTATAGATTCTCCCGGATATGACAATATCTGATTAGTATAGGCTAGTCCCATACTGTACAGTGAGTGCCACAGTAGATCTACCCACACAGTGGCCACTCCGGGGTAAGGCAGGGCTGACAGCAGTTAACTCCCTACCAAAGGGTTGCCATGATGGACCAATGTAGCACCGGTGAGTTACTTGCATGCAATGTGTTAATGCATCATAATGATAATTGGTACATGCAGCAACAATTGGCCTGAATCAATATTAACAGTGGCATCGTCTACTAGAGACAATATGAGAGGTCTTACCTGCATCTGGCCTTGCCGTCCTCCACATAGCAGTTACCGCTCTTACAGAAACTGAGACTCCCAACCAAGTCACATGGGTTGAATTCTGGAATGGCAGCTTAAACCAGAACAAGAAGAAGGTATCAATATGAGATTCTCCAGTAAGATAAACCAAGCCGTCCCATGTACCCTTATTGATCTGCTCCCCCAACATTATCTTTTTCATTGTAAACACGGATAGAGACATGAACATGTATTCATTACTAAAATTTAGATGTGCTAGATCCTCCGACAGCCCTGATCTCCAGAATGTTTTTTTACCCCAGAACCTGGCCACTTATACTTACTATCCTCCCCAACACATTTGTTGCTGGATGGGTCCTTCTGGTACCAGGGCACACATGAACACAAATGGCTGCCGATAGTGTTAATGCAGTACTTAGCCACCGCCCCGCAGATACCGGGCTGGTCTACGCACTCGTCCACATCTGTAGGAATTAAGAGTAAAGAAAACTATAGAGTACCATAAATTCTCCCGTATAAACCTAACCCTCATATAAGCCGCACCCCTAACTCGGGAAATCTTATAAATAAGCCACACTCAGCGTCTGAGAATTGCTACTTCCCAGTAAACAAAAACGTTATACAACATTTTATAACGTAATATAACGTTATTTAACGTTTCTCTAAGGCTCCTTACTATGGTATAACGTTATATAAAGATTTATAACGTTATTTTGACGTAAACTAACGTTTTCTTGTTAGCTGGGTTTAGTACTGTACTATACTAGTGAAAACCCTCGTATTAGCTGCACCTAGACTCTGGGACAATCCTATAAGCCGCACTGGGGTTCTGACCCTTGTAAAAGCCGCAGCTTCTTCGCGAGAATTTACGGTACACTTAGAGTCAATAATTAATGGAGAAAGCACCATGCTGCTTATTTGACTTACTTAGGGAGTGATCATTTTTTAACAACGGGGGGCGGGGTTGGTGGATTTGGGGGGGACCAACAAATTTAGACCCCTCTTGAGGTGGGGACCAAAAGAATGGCACCCCTTTTTAGTGATAAATCCAGCGCGTTACTATATAGCTCAAAGGGGTCGGCCGCACTCAATTTCAACTTGCCTGAGGGGATACCAAAAAGATTTTGACCTGCTCATGCAAAAATCCACCGACCCCCCTCTGTTGTTAAAAAAAGACCACTCCCTTAATCCCTTAAAAATGAGATATCAAGAAAAGAAGATGCTCTGTGCAACCCCACGAAACCACCCTTTCTGCTTGTAAAGAGATACTGTAAATTAAGTATAAGATACACACAGCCCATAATTTTCTTGATATCTCATGAATGAATCAAATTACAGCAGAATGAATAAAAATGATAACAAACTACCTTCACAAGTGGTGCCTGCAGTCCAGGTGCCATCAGCCCTACAGGTCCTGGTGAAGGACTTGGGTCCAAATGTTCGCTCCTTGGGGCGGTAACCGTTTTTGCATGTGTAAGTAACTTCGTCCTGGTAATTCCACTCTGAGTTGGAGCGGAGCGCGTTAGGTACGTATCCAGGGTTCTTACAGGTCACCGCTGGAAGATAACAGAGTGGTAATTATTTAAAGGTTAAGGTAGGATATACAAAAGGAATAATATCCTCTGAACCTACAGGGGGTCGTATAAGTAGTTGGTTAAAAAGGAGTTATCTATGAACATCTCTCTTTAGTGCACATTTGTTTCACAAAGATTGTGGAAATACCTCTTCATAAATCTGACAATTATTGAAATCAAGCAGCTCTTTCTACACAAACATTTTTTTTTGTTGGAAATGTCATTGTTGGTAAAATAGAAGTTCAATGCAGCATGTGATGCTAAATAATATCATGCCATTGGAACTTAGTGTGAAGCATGCTTACGGTAACAGATTGGCAGGGGAAAAGGTGTCCACTCCCCCTTTACAGAACATACCAACTCGAAGGACGTGAGTGTGACATAGCCATACAAGAAGAGAAGTGTATCAGGGAGGAGGTGATACTCAACCTGATAATATCAAAACATTAAATTAAAAGTAAAATTAATAGCATTAACACCACTTAAATGGAATTTATATGTAGTAAGTCGATAAACCAGATTTAGAGCATGAACTTCAAACGAGAAAAATCGAAAGGAATTTTAACATCAAGCATTCATTTTATCCAGAGCATTCGTTTTATCCATTTACAGATTTGTGTAATAAAAGCTGTTTTAAATGGATAGTAACATAATTGTACACGTACAATGGGCAACACGCATGGGTGCAATAAGTACAAATCATTAACCTTTCCATATTTCCCTGATTCCCATACCATTCAAACTGTTAAAACCATTTGATATTAATACATACATACCATCATGAGTGAGAGAAAGTTTTGCTGACCTTATAGCCAGGAAGGCATTCATAGACCACTTTTGCACCTGCCATTGGGTAGAGGGGAAACGCAGTGATCGGTTGTGCGTAAGGCAAGATAGGGGCACCTGTACACGATGCTTCTGAAAATAGTTGAAACATAACATATTTAGGTAAGATATTTTTATCAGACACAACTCCCTTTTTTCTCTATTTGTAGACCGCTCAAATCAAAGTATATCCATTAATCAATACCATCTGGTGATCAATACTTATTATTTTTACTTTTACCATAATTCAATAACAAAAACAGACATACTTGAACAAGTTTTGATACCACTGTTGAACAAATGCGGTTGTCCACAGGCGCAGACATAGGAGCCCGGGGTGTTGATGCATTGTGCATAAGATCCGCACACAGTGTCGTCTAGGCACTCATCTATGTCTGTAAGAATAGGATGATTTTAAAATGAAATTTGATATGGATTTTATTGACCACAACTTTACCAAGTGATTTATTTTTGGTACCTGGTATGGCAATGTCTTTATACCAAAATGAGATATCAATCAATAAATTAAAATTGCAATATTTGAAAAGGGGTTTTCACTCGATCTATCTTGACAAGTTGTCTTACTGTCTTTCATAAGCGTTAGTTATTACATACACTAGATTGCATTATTACAGACAAATGCTAGACCAATCATGTATTTGATACTTATTGATGTATTCTAGTACTGGATGTATTGATATATTACATTGTATCCGCGTCGGATTGGATTCTGGCCCAGGGGTATAAGTACATCGGTATATTACTACAATATTATTAAATTTTTTATTCACTCATCATATTGGGTACACATCATTGGGCTATAATATAACAAAGATCAACATTACCTTCACATCCATTACTATAGGGGTCTTCAACTGAGTCGGCCTCGTATCCAGCGTCACACTCACATGTCCAGCCCCCTGTGCCACCCGCTATGTTGGTGCAGACTGTGTTCTCACCACAGGCCTTTCTCTTAGTGCAGCTGTCAGGGAATGGTCCAGTGCAGTCAGCAAGTACACCATCCTGACACTCATCAACATCTGTAGAAACAATGTATCAAAACATACAGTCAGCAAGTACACCATCCTGACACTCATCAACATCTGTAGAAACAATGTATCAAAACATACAATTGGCAAGTACACCATCCTGACACTCATCAACATCTGTAGAAACAATGTATCAAAACATACAATTGGCAAGTACACCATCCTGACACTCATCAACATCTGTAGAAACAATGTATCAAAACATACAGTTGGCAAGTACACCATCCTGACACTCATCAACATCTGTAGAAACAATGTATCAAAACATACAGTTGGCAAGTACACCATCCTGACACTCATCAACATCTGTAGAAACAATGTATCAAAACATACAATTAGCAAGTACACCATCCTGACACTCATCAACATCTGTAGAAACAATGTATCAAAACATACAATTAGCAAGTACACCATCCTGACACTCATCAACATCTGCAGTAACAATGTATCAAAACATACAATTAGCAAGTACACCATCCTGACACTCATCAACATCTGTAGAAACAATGTATCAAAACATTCAAATGGCAAGTACACCATCCTGACACTCATCAACATCTGTAGAAACAATGTATCAAAACATACAGTCAGCAAGTACACCATCCTGACACTCATCAACATCTGTAGAAACAATGTATCAAAACATTCAAATGGCAAGTACACCATCCTGACACTCATCAACATCTGTAGAAACAATGTAACACATCTACAAATGTACCCGACAATACATTCAGGTATCATCTGCTCCTCAATAAGGGTAAGTTAACCTATTGATCTCTGCTAAAAATCGACTCCATCAACCCACCTGTGCAAGTAGTCGCCCAATATGGCCCATTGTCATTGCCAGTACAGTCGCTGCCCTGTCCGTCTACCACTTCATTACCAAGGTCATAGCAATCCTCGAAGCAGAAGTCGCTTTGTCCAGCTGTTACACAGCGTTTTTCGGTAAGAGGACTTCCTTCAACAGCCGCGACATCGGTCGTGCCGGTCGGTGTATCCACTCCTGCCTCGGTGTACATGTCACAGCTGTTGAAATAGTGGTTCAACAACACATTACATGTATGTCATTCTCTTGTGTATATGAAAAAAAATAGAGCAAGTATTAATAATGAAAAAGATTTGTATCAAAGGTGTAATTCATGTAAAGCAGCCAGTGTTTGATAAGATAGTAATTACATCCCTCCAAACAGAACTTGGGAATTGAACGTTTGCAACTGGGTAGAATACGGGTGGGTCACAATGACACAAGAAAGGCACGAGATATTCCCAAGAATTGTGAACACATCCTTGTTACAATCAAAACTTGGGAATTGAATGTTCGCAACTGGGTAGAATTCTTGTAATAAGGATGTGTTCACAATTCTTGGGAATATCTCATGCCTTCTTTGTGTTATTGCGACCTACCCAGATTCTACTCGGTTGCGAATGTTCAATTCCCAAGTTCTGTTTGATATAAATAACGTGGAATTCCACAGAATATGACACAGTCAAAAGCTGTTCACATATTCTCGTGCCAGATATGTGCACAATTCTCCCAGGGATCCCGAGTTGTGACTCAAGAACCGCACGAGTTCTGCCCCAGATCTTGTTTGCAGGGATGGCTTGCTTTTATATTTATCAAAAGCATTCAGTCAATACAATAAGCCTTTTCTAACCAGATCTCCTTAAATAGAGGATATGGTTAAGCACTGTTATCAACTTAAGATAAAAAGATATAAGGCAATTGAATACTGGACCCTAATTAGGAGTACAAAAAACCTATAGAGAAATACAAACAAGGTTTTCAGGGATGGGAAGACTTTTTAGCAACCTCTTACCATCAAAATAAGTAGAAAAAAGGAACTTGACTCACGTAAACAACATAAACTGGTCACTTGAGGTAGCGTGGAAGGTGGGTGGTCGGTACATGTTAGTTCCTAGTGTGTAACATGCTCGGTGTGCAAAGTCTGTGTTAGGGATCTGTGGAGGACTTCCATCTGCACAGAGACGTTTAGGTGTACCCGAGTTGTACCTCAAATAGCCGGTACATGGAGCCCCTGTAACACCGCGCACTGTGGATAGTGTGTTCTGCTCCATACTCAAGTCAGCTGGATATAAATATAAAGAGATACTTCAGATGAAAAGTAAGTAAAAATCTTACCCTTGCTTTTGTAATGGAGGTGTCAGACACCTCAGAACTTTTAGTGGCAGTGCAAACACACATGGAACAATGTGCTGATCTCCCTTTAAACCCTATAGCTTTTAGGAAGTGTCCCCCTAGATCTGAGGGATGGAAAGCTGGGTCAACTCAAGATGGGTCAACTGGAGTGTAAGAACAACATTTGTATATCAACAACACACTAGAGACTCTTGCCCAAGCTCAAATAATTTATCTTTTTCTCACTTGTTTAAGCTAGACCACCAGTACTAATATATATGAAATTGAAAGGTGCTTATTCGAATAGTCGTCACTCAACAAGCAATTACAGTACATATCAATTGCAGAAGTGAGGAAAGGAGTGATTTCCCCCAGATATAATTGGTGACCTACTTGCTGAACACGAGAGATGTACCACCTCGTTAACAGTGTAGAGCTGGGCTTCACAATCGTGCAACAAGATGGCCAAAAGGAGACAAGTCTGGAGGATGGACATGATTATTCTGAAATCTGAAATTCAGAAAAACATCTTAGCCTTAACATGTATATCTTGTAAAATGCCAATCAATGGTTTGAAATAAACTTTTCAGCCAGTCCAATCTAAGTCATCTTAGGCTTCCTTAGGTTTTACCTGGAGGGCTTTTAATAATTTTGCAGATTATTTTGAATGGAACCGTAGAATTGGGAACTATGTCACTATAGGCGTCTAGCTGCATGTATTATCAACCAATGAGATAATTCCCTGCATTCCCTGCAGAATTATTAGGATGCATTATTAAACAGCTGGTCCCCATATGACCACTGTTATTAGTGCATGTCCTGCCAGTAGCAGCTTAAGTAATGGATGCGCCTACAGGAAAACCAGCCAAACCCATATACAGCTTATAATATGTTGGGACATGGGGGCAGCCATATTGGGGAACAACATGGGGGCCGCCATATTGGGGCACAACACCCCCGATAGCCACATTGGATTTGGCCACTGATAAGACTGATAAGGGTGACACCTACAACCCACCCCATACATTGACCACTTCCCTATTGTCCTTGGTGTGAAGTGAGTAAATTGGCCTGATTAGCTCAGTCCAGATAAGTGATGACCCAGAATTCTAGACGGGCATTTTTTGCCCAATGCCATGAGTACCTGTCTCAGCCCTATACTATATGTACGAAATACTTTCGGCAATTATTGCATAGGGCTTGATCACTATAATGACTCTTACAACTTTCTTGCAACATTTCCTAAATGATTATTGAGACTTTTTGGTGATGTCGTTTTTTATAGTCTTCTTAGATTCAACTGACAAGATTCTTAGATTCAACTTATGAAATATGACATCCCTCCAAACAGAACTTGGGAATTGAACGTTCGCAACTGGGTAGAATCCGGGTAGGTCACAATGACACAAGAAAGGTACGGGAATTGAACGTTCGCAACTGGGTAGAATCTGGGTAGGTCACAATGACACAAGAAAGGCACGAGATATTCCCAAGAATTGTGAACATATCCTTATTACAATCAGAACTTGGGAATTGAACGTTCGCAACTGGGTAGAATTCTACCCAGTTGCGAACGTTCAATTCCCGTGCCTTTCTTGTGTCACGGTGACCTACCCAGATTCTATCCAGTTGCGAACGTTCAATTCCCAAGTTCTGATTGTACTAAGGACATGTTCACAATTCTTGGGAATATCTCGTGCCTTTCTTGTGCCATTGTGACCTACCCGGATTCTACTCAGTTGCGAACGTTCAATTCCCGAGTTCTGTTTGATATAAATAACGTGGACTTCCACAGAATATGACACAGTCAAAAGCTGTTCACATATTCTCGTGCCAGATACGTGCACAATTCTCCCAGGAATCCCGAGTTGTGACTCAAGAACCGCACGAGTTCTGCCCGAGATCTTGTTTGCAGGGATGGAAATTCTGGAATATGATATCCCTCCAAACAGAACTTGGGAATTAAACGTTCGCAACTGGGTAGAATCCGGGTAGGTCACAATGACACCAGAAAGGTACGGGAATGGAACGTTCGCAACTGGGCAGAATCTGGGTAGGTCACAATGACACAAGAAAGGCATGAGATATTCCCAAGAATTGTGAACATATCCTTATTACAATCAGAACTTGGGAATTGAACGTTCGCAACTGGGTAGAATTCTCCCCAGTTGCGAAAGTTCAATTCCTGTGCCTTTCTTGTGTCATTGTGACCTACCCGGATTCAATTGTTTGCAAAATGGTGAGATTTGAGCCTTTGTTCAAGCCTAAACATGTCCCTAAAGGGGGGGGAGGAGCTTATTAGGAGGAGGGCGCTTGACACGTCGAATACGGTACCATACAAAAGATCATTGTCTTCTGATGTCTTTACATGCAAACATTATAGACTAAGGGAGTGGTAATTATTCAGCAACAAGGGGGTGGATGGGTTTCAACGTGAGTGGGCTGAAATGTCTCCCAACCCCATCAAGGTTCAAATTCATCGCCGCCAATCACTTTTAGCTATAGTAAAGTTTGGGCTTTTTCACTTAAAAGCGGTGATAACCTGTTGGTCACCCACTTCACTGGGTCCAAATCCTTTTGGTTCCCCCAACCCGCCGAGCCTACCCCTCCCCTTGTTGTTAAAAATGACCACCACCTAAGTTTTGCTAAAGCCATGAACACAACATTATCAAAAAAGGATTGTAAACAAGAAATGTTTAGCACAACCTATTTCTAAAGAAATTTCTGGGTATAACTACGTATCTAGATGGACAGCCATCCTTTCTTACTGCATCTAAAACGTCTTTGAACTACATATTACTCTCCTGTATGAATACGGGAGGTCCATTAATTTATATGATCGATTACGCCGTTGAAACTTACCTTTCCAAATGCTATTCCTGACTCACTGTTGCAAAATCTCCAGGTGATACAAAATACCTTCCAAATGAGTGACTGCTATTTCACTATCCTATGCATATCCAAGCATAATCACCAAACAGTCAGTATGTAGTCCCTCCTTAGCAGGGGTCCTGTAGTGAAGGTATGAGATGTGCATGTCAATAACAGGTTTGTCGTGCTTGGCTGCAGCCCAGGACCGACAAAGATGATACTCGGTGACACAATGGAGACGGTGACAGCGCAGCCAACTCAGCACATAGTGGTCACGTCTCACGGCACAGCACGGGACACACCTACAGATGTGTGTTACTGTACACTCTATACACCCCATTAACCCTTTAAAGGCTGCATAGTACTTTAATATAGTATACACTGATTTTCTTTATGCTCGGGGGCTCAGTTTGTAGTTGCTATACCAGGTTAGTCATTGTATCAGGTATATTGGTCAGAATAACGAGTTGATATTCAAGAATGACTGAGGCAAAGGAAGATATGACTAATTCAAAAAGATCTAGCCATAGAAATAGAAAGACTAAGGTTGGTAGGTCACTATTGACTAACCTGATAGCATTAACTAACGCTGGTTGGCCATATAGGGAGCCAAAATATTACTAACTAGGTTAATCACTAGTGGCTGAGTTGTAAGCCAGCACTGCCCTGGTAATGCACCAGGGCGTTGTTCAAATCGGCTGGACTGTTGAACATAATAAAGAAGACACACTCTTATTCAAGATCCCATTTTGGCTTTACACCAAAAAAGACCCTTGTGTACTTGGTGCTTATTCAAGAATAGCTGTCCCCCATTTTTCACTGTATTCTGGCCTTGCTTTAAAGGGTTAATACCTTTAAAGGGTTAATACCTGTATACATTCATAGATAAATAGTTAGATAGCACGTTACCATAACAACAACCACATAAGACTCAGTCAACAGAAACATAGCACTGAGTCAGCATTGGCGGATCCAGGGGGAGGGCCCGACGGGCCTTGCTCCCTCTCCCCCCCCCCCCCCCCCCCAAAAAAAAAAGGAAGAAGATAAAAGAAAGTAGAAGAAAAGAGGGACAGATCTAAAGAGATTGTGGAGTATGATTCATAGGGCCTGGCTGAGGGCCCCTGATCTGGATGGGGGGGGGGGGGCTAAGTCTTCAAATGTCTTTATAATGCATGAGAATGCACCATTTCAAGTCTAGATCAATAACATTTTCTTGGGGAGCATGCCCCCAAACCCCCTAGTAAAACTAATGCGCTTCTCTCCAGGAAAGAAACAGATAGTGACTCCATGCAGGTTGGCCAGGTTTCGCCCCCCCTCCTCTAGGCAATCCTGGATCCGCCACTGGACTGACACTTGTACAGAAAGGGGAATTTGGTTATAAAACGACTTAATTGTAACAAAACTGTTCATAAGGAACACATTTGGCACCCCTAGAGAACCAGCCAGAATGCAGTGCCAGAAAGCGATGAGCGGGCAGGAGCTGGCCATAATACGGCTGGATAATTTGTCCTTATTTGCTTTTCTTTAGGTTTGCTGACACTTGCTTCCGCTAATAAATTATGCCTTCATGCCCATGATGAACAACTAAATTCAATGTATTTCTTTAATGTGTAAACTGTTTAGTGTACTCATAATACTAATATTTAACATAAGCATTTCAGAACAAGTGTAAGAGTTTTTTGAGTGTTGAAATATTTTATTTGGCAAAACTTCGCCTTTCAATAAGGTACTACTTAAAAGCACCATCACCATATAAACAAACAATCAGGAAACAATCGGGTATCAGGTGTAATATGTTGAATAATGTATACACAAATATCCATTATAAATGAAGGATTGTATCATTCAATACAGTATGTCTGTAGTAGTCAGTGCACGAACAGTGTGATGTTTCTGTGAAGACATAATGCCGATGCATACCAGATATAATTACTCTGCAGGCACTTTTTTTGAGTTTATAAATATGTTTTATTTGATTAGATCATCTTCGAAAAATACAATACATCATCAAAATACACAGGAGTAGTATAGGGCCGATGGTAAATTTCCACTGGTTGCCTATCCGGTGTTTGCTGGTGTACTCTAGATTTTAGAAATTTAGTTGTCCCGGTCACTCAGAAAAGGGGATTCTCATCCATACGCACGTCATTAGGTTTTGGGAAATTATGGACAAATATGATGATATTTGGTATTAAGTGTAATCAGGTCAGTAATCCAGTGAGCTAGAATTAACAAGAATGTTTACATCGTCTTACTTGTAATCAAACTCTCACTCCTTAAACAGGATTATGTGCTAGCTATAGGACGAGTACCAAGCTGTACGAAAAATACAGTGAAGGGAGCCTTATAGGCTTATAGGATCCTTTCAGTATATACCCCTACAACTTAGTACGAGGCAAATAACTTATCTATACCACTAGCTGTATGCAGTATACAAGAGGTGTGAAATGTTTTGTTCTCCATGCCCGCTGTGGTATAATTACTCATAGACTGCTGTTTTCAGGCTGGGCAACTGCTCATGTCAAGAAAATTAGAAAAAAACACCACCCTCGTCCTTTCTCAGTGCTTGGTGAGAATCCCTTTTTGGAGTTACGTTTGTTATAATAACAGAATCAGTCAGGACATAAATATAGTTAAGGAGAGTCGTGATAGTGGTGCAGTCGCAGAAACATGGTTGTACACTACTGCATCCAGCAGCCAAATTGCAACAAATATTTTCATGATTTTCACACATATTTTATGCAACGTCTAGTTTCTCTGTAGTAACTTCATATAAATTAGGTATCTATACATCGTTTTAAAGATAAGACAACAAGGTATTCAACAGTTGAGGTACTTTTAAGAAAATAGAATGCTTGTTGCCATGGAAACAGTAAACAAATATTCAAGAATTGCTTGGATTTTCCCCACCTTTCTCACTGAAATCCCCAGGTGACTTCAAACTACTCGAAAACTCCTCCACAATGATGAGTTTTGCCTCATCAAATGATTAAGACCCCAGTGAGTAGTTTGGCCTCATCATTTTGATGATCTTGTTATCAAAATGATGAGTTCAGTATCATCAATTTTGCTACGTTCAGTGATGAGTTTGCCTCATCATTATGATGAGGTTCTAATTTTCAGCTCATCAAAACGATGAGTTATAATCATCAATTCAGGTACATTAGGCAATGAGTTTACCTCATCATAATGATGAGGTTCTAATCATTAACTCATCAAAACGATGAGTTATAATCATCAATTTGAGTACTTTGGGGTATTTTTTTATTATTCCGGGAGGGGGGTTTGAGGGTTGTAGTCATCATTTTGGTGATATTTCTAGGATGCATCACTTTAGGCAGATAGAGGCCCCTGGTGGCTTGAGCTGTGGCCTGGTGGCTATAGGGGTCAGGTCCTGGAGCATTGGAACGGGTCTTGGCGGCTGGCGGCAGGTCTGAGTCTCCTGTAACAAGTGAAAAAGGTGTATGTCAATAGGTTATCAATATTACATATTTAGCGGGTGAGACAATAAGTCAGATGAATCCCCTCCTGCCTCACTCCTTCCCACCATCCCTCCTGCCCCCGCTCCTTCCCTCCCAGGCCCCTCCTTCCTTCTTTCCTTCCTTCTTTCCTTCCTTCCTTCCTTCCTTCCTCCCTCCCTCCCTCCCTCCCTCCCTCCCATCCTCCCTCCCACCCTCCCTCCCTCCCTCCCTTCCCTCTCCTTCTTCCCTTCCACTTCTTCCGTATCAGCCGCCTTCCTTCCCTCCCTCCTTTACTACTTCCCTCCCTCCTCCTTCCCTTCCTCCCTCCTTCCCTCCTTCACTCCCTCCATTCCTCTTTCTTTCCCTGCCTCTGACTCTCTCTTCTCCTCCCTCCCAGGCCCCTCCTTCCCTCCTTCCTTCCTTCCTTCCTTCCTTTCTTCCTTCTTTCATCCTTCCTTCCTTCCTCCCTTCCCTACCTCCCTGCCTCCCTCCCTTTTCCACTTCCTTCCTTGCTTTCTTCCCTCCCTCCCTCCCTCCCTCCCTCCCTCCCTCCCTCCCTCCCTCCCTTCCTCCCTCCCTCCCTCCCTCCCTCCCTCCCTCCCTCCCTCCCATCCTCCCTCCCTCCCTCCCTCCCATCCTCTCTCCCTCCCTCCTTCCCTCCCTCCTTCCCTCCCTCCCTCCCTCCCTCCCTCCCTCCCTCCCTCCCATCCTCCCTCCCTCCCTCCCTCCTTCCTTCCTTCCTTCCTTCCTTCCTTCCTTCCTTCTCTCCCTCCCTTCCTTCCTTCCTTCCTTCCTTTCTTTCTTTCTTTCTTTCTTCCCTCCCTTTCTCCCTCCCTCCCTTCCTCCCTCCCTCCCATTTCTTCCCTCTCAGCCGCCTTCCTACCCTCCCTCCTTTATTACTTTCCTCCCTCCTCCTTCCCTTCCTCCCTCCTTCCCTCCCTCCCTCTCTGCCTCCCACCTTTCTCCTCTCCCTCTATCCCTCTGTACTTCCCTCTCCCCCTTCGTTACTTCCTTCCTTGCTTCCCTCCCTCCCTCCTCTTTCTCCCTCCCTTTTTCTCTCCCTCCATTCCTCTTTCTCTCCCTCCCTCAGACTCTCTTTTCTCCTCCCTCCCTGCCTCTCTCCTTCACACCATCCATCCTGTCCTCCCTCCTTCCCTCCCATGCCCATCCTTCCTTCCTTTCCTCTCTCCCTCCCTCCCTCCCTCCCTACCTCCCTCCTCCCTTCCCACCTTCTCTCCCTCCTGCCCGCATTCCTTCCCTCCTTCCCTCCCTCCCTCCCTCCCTCCCTCCCTCCCTCCCTCCCTCCCTCCCTCCCATCCTCCCTCCCTCCCTCCCTCCCTCCCTCCCTCCCATCCTCCCTCCCTCCTTCCTTCCTTCCTTCCTTCCTTCCTTCCTTCTCTCCCTCCCTTTTCCCCTTCCTTCCTTCCTTTCTTCCTTTCTTTCTTCCCTTCCTTCCTTCCTTCCTTCCTTCCTTCCTTCCCTCCCTCCCTCCCTCCCTTTCTCCCTCCCTTCCTTCCTCCCTCCCTCCTTCCCATTTCTTCCCTCTCAGCCGCCTTCCTACCCTCCCTCCTTTATTACTTCCCTCCCTCCTCCTTCCCTTCCTCCCTCCTTCCCTCCCCCCTCTCTGCCTCCCACCTTTCTCTTCTCCCTCCCTCTGTCCCTCTGTACTTCCCTCCCTTCTTCCCTCTCCCCCTTCGTTCCTTCCTTCCTTGCTTCCCTCCCTCCCTCCTCTTTCTCCCTCCCTTTTTCTCTCCCTCCATTCCTCTTTCTCTCCCTCCCTCCGACTCTCTTTTCTCCTCCCTCCCTGCCTCTCTCCTTTGCACCATCCATCCTGCCCTCCCTCCTTCCCTCCCATGCCCATCCTTCCTTCCTCTCCTCTCTCCCTCCCTCCCTCCCTCCCTCCCTCCTCCCTTCCCACCTTCTCTCCCTCCTGCCCTCATTCCTTCCCTCCCTCCCTCCCTCCCTCCCTCCCTCCCTCCCTCCCTCCCTCCCTCCCTTCCTCCCTCCCTCCCTCCTTCCCTCCCTCCCTCCCTCCCTCCATCCCTTCCTTCCTTCCTCCCTCCCTCCTTTAATCCCCCAATCCCTAAGGGGTAGATATACTGGCAGACACAGAGTGACAGAGAAAGACAAAGAGAGAGAGAGAGACACACACACAGAGAATAGGTACAATGTAGTAGTACACCTGGGAGGACTGTGAACTATACAGAACCCACCCTCACTCCAATATACTCATGCCTACCTACCACCCTCACACCACCTGCTTGCTACCTTCCTACTTCCATGGTGCTTACCTGATGCATCCCTCCATATACTTGCCTGTGTCTCTTGTCTCCCTGCCTCTTCTTCTCCCTCCCTGAACCCCTGTATCCTTACCCATCCTCCTGTGTCTCTGCCTGTCTGCAAGCATATCACAGTGTGTGTTCCACTGTTCCTACTAAGTGGTCAGCCTGCTGTGGGCACACACTGCCCACCACCACAGGTCTAGTAGCACTACAGTCAGGGGAGGGGGCTAATTACATACCTTGGCCAGGAGTGCTCTCCACATACCTTCTATAATAGCACAGGTCTATCTTACTACAACAGGTGTACACATGTACATATATGTATGCCTATCCCCATCAGATTTCTATAGCCCCAATATGTCAGAGAGATGCCCATAAACCATGGGTGGGGTTGGAGTATTTAAACAGATATTGGACATGTACTTACCACTGCTCTTTGTGGGTCTGTGTGTAGTGTGGACTGGTTGTAGGCCTGGTGAACTGGGACCCTGGTCTAGTACACCTGTACCCCAGGGGGGGCACTCTCTATATGTTCTATAGTAACCATGACACACAGAGTAGCAGGAAGGAGGTCCTTTTTGGATCACATTGGCGGGTCCGACCGGGCCCCATTAGGGGTTAATTATGGGCCACTTTGGGGAAAACGTGGTAGGTTTTTTTGGCCAGAAATATCAACTCTAGGGTGATGTACGCACATGGTATCCATAAATGTGAGAGTGACCCCCCCAGGACCTGTACATGCACTCTGATGAGGTCTGCCCCTGATGAGTTTGGGTCCTCGATGTGGATTAGATTGGTTCATCGCTATGATGATGCTGACTACTCCGCTTTGAATAGTTGACTCATCTGGTGGCTGATGACCCTCAAACTCATCCCAGGCGATGAGTTTTTAGAGGCCCTGGGATTTCAGTGCTTCAATCAAATTGTCATACCAACCACAAACATGTGAGCTCACACATAATAAGGATAATCAATATTTGAACACTAGAAATGGATATGCATGCTAGCATTACTATTTGCAGCAAACCACATGGCATGATAGGAATTTAGTCACAAAGGCTTAAAGTTGGCCAAGATCATCGTTAAGGGCAATTAAATTCAACATAATTTGGAATATTTTGATCTGAATGCACAGTAGTACCTGTTATTAGTTCAGATTTTCTTCTTAATTTTTGTATTGTTGCATTGGAAAATCCTCTCATTCATTGGATTTAACCTTTCAAACCTACCTGTTATGAAAATGTTAAGAGCCATGCTCATAGGAATGAAAGACAAAGGATATTAACACGCGCTAAAATAACACTGACCATCAAACGGTATACTGTTATGTTAAAACCTGTTAAGCTTTGCATAGTTATACATTGTATTATAACTTAATTATAGGCCTATACTTTAGTACTATGTGTTATAATTACCACTTGTATTCCCTAGTATGTTACATGTTAGCCTTGCACAAGAATGTACTTGTATGTATATATCTATTCACATTCATAAATGTTGTTGACATGCCAGTCACCATGGTTACGGCAATTTTTGTAAAATAATGTGATCAGTTATAGTGTATTTCAGTAACTGTTTAGACTCAATTTAAGCATTTTGCCTGAGTAAGGATAATAAATTTATCCGAAATGTAGCATTATAAGATCACTCCAAACATGGACCTTCATATTACACGTCTTTATATTCATGCTCCAAATAACACCTGAAAATATCATCAAATACCTGAGTCTTCAAATGAAAATCGGAAAATATAAATCCCTTGTGTTGGGTTTTGTGTAATAAATATATTCTTAAAAAGAAAATGTATTATAAGTATAAATCAGATTTCGCCTAAAATAGGGTCAGCTGTGAACAATATATTGTGATGAAATTGTCTAAAAATGCCTAGAAATTGACCATTTTCTTAAATTGACCCAAAAAGACCGCAAAAATGCCTTTTGGTGAAGAAATCTGTTTAAAACTTTGACTAATTGAGTCTGGAATTAAAGTTCATACATTCTACATCGTCAAAGAAAAAAATTGGCCGAGAAAATACATAAAAACTAAAAATAGGCTTCGCCCTGTTAAAGTGATGAACAAATAAATACAAATCGAATGTAGTTATGTGAGTATTAAAGCCTGGTACATCGTTTGCTATGTTCTATTCAAGCGTTTCCATATGATAGTCCATCAACTAGCATTTGGCATCCGTCGGAAAGTAGATACACTGCTAAATTGGATCTAATTTGAGGGTTCCCATCACATAATCTCACAAAAATACGTATTTGTGAAATCATTCAGTTGTCAAAAAGGCATACAATGCAGTGGAGACAGGAACGGTATTTTTTAATCATGATACGCCAATGCAGCCCAAGTTAGTACTGGCTAGTATTACATTGGCACATTGTGCCGACCCTTTGAAAGCACATCCACACCGTTGGGTCGGCATGATGCTTGAATGCAGCCCTGGCGAGTTAGTTTCCAGGGCTACATTCATACATCATGACAACGAACGGCACACTGCAATAAAGCACGATGCGGCACGCTGAATGCTTCTCTGGTGGGTTACTACTTTCATTCTATTGATGCATCATGCCGACCAATGAAAGTGACCCAGCTAACAAAAAAAAACTTTATTTTGCGTCAAAATAACGTTTTAAAACTTATATAACGTTATGTCCTAGTAAGGAGCCTTAGAGAAACGTTATAGACTGTTGTATAACGTTTTTTTTTGTGTACAGGGAAAAGCATCTTGGCGTTCTTTCGGGATTAATTTATAAAAAATCATTTGTATTAGTAGACATAAATAGAGTATTCTCGGCGGTGTTGCACAGTGACTGTCGGTGGTAACATCTAGATGATGTCCTGATCCCGGAAGGGGTAGGTGATAGGTGGTTCAAACGCTCTGTAATGACAAAAAGAAGAAGAAAATCTAGGTTACGTATCACAGGCAATTATATTTCTTGTCTATTCGTCTGATTAATTTAATGCGTAGTCATATGTCACCATAACCCTATACAGCGGCCAGGCAGGATGGGCAACGATGTGGTGATGACTTAAGCAGGGGTTAGATCCCCTTTGTTAAATAGCAAATTGACCCATTCATATTTTAGATTTAGATATTATGGATGGAGACCCAGATGGATTTAATATCTTCATGTATATCCATGGGGTCAGTTCCACTTAAATATAAGTATATAGACGGGTAGAACGATCCTCCACTTGCAGTTATCAGGCAAACTTCCTGCATATAAGCCTACGTTCAATACACTGCCCATACTAAACACTGTCCGTTTTCAACATCTATTTGAATATAGAATATAATGGATAAAGTATCCAAAATAGCTGCACCTTATCAATAAAATAAGAATCAATTTCTGGTATTTAATATGGGTGGTCCGGTGTCTGAAGCCCTAATTATAAATACATGAGAAATTGAATGCCATTCCAGATGCAGTCATTACATGCAGTCATTAAATCCGTATTTTGGCCAATCCAGTACGGAGACCCATGGCAATACACTGTAATCGTCCCTTTTCTACAGTAAACCAGTGGTATACTATTGTAATAAACGATACTTTGTCTCTTTATGATATTGGTAGAGTATCAATTAAAGAACAAAGTCGACACAGTTCGGATCAAGTGTTACAGGTTGCAAATCAGGTTTATTCAGAGAACCTAGACAAGCAGTATCTATGTGTGCGAACTCCCTATAGAGTTCGGAACGGGTCAGTAGGCTAATCAGCCGTATTGATCACAGGGTCTCCTTGCCAGCGTGGCTCAGAGTAACCGACGAGTACCGCCAGATGCTGGGTATATATAGGCAGCCAGCCTGCGCGCGCACACGCAGACCGGAAGCCTATAGCGACCTCTGTCCATACCCCAAGCCCGAGGTAGGTGCTGCCACCTACCGTCGGACTGAAGGGTTCGGACTGAGCTCGCAACACAACATCCAACAGCACTCGTCATATAACATACCCGTATAACCCTAGCCCCTACACTACCCCCTACCAGATAATAACCGGGAGGTAAAAAATTAATTAAGGTTAAAGTCCGAAAACACTTCGGACTGGCATTATCTTATAAATACCACCTTAGGGGTTTATTAAAGTTATACCTTACAAACAATATGACGTATACTGTTGAACACAAAAAGGTATTAATTACACACATTTCTACATATATAGACCGTAATAACAATTACGCCCCATTCCCTAGGATAGATGGAGTTAATCTATACATATAGTATACAAACACTTGAAAAAGTACAATATCACAGTAAAAAAATTTCGTCCCTTCAGGACCCCGAGCTAATTAAACTCGTAACGAATAATACTTATAAGTGATAAACAATACCACTTCTTTTAAAGTTTTAAAGACATGTTAAAGTATTATTACAAAAAGACATCATACGTGTAGCGAAGATCCGGATCCTCTGTTGATGGTGTTGCATTCCGCCCGGCTTTCAGAACCTACTTCGTTCAGCTCCTACTCACCGGAACGAGAAAGTTCATAGCTCATGCTCGGGAGCTTTTTAGGTGATAAATAGAGAGAAAAAAATAGTCCTGCCTCCAGGCGATCTTCGGACTTATAATTAGGAGCACTCGGTCCTGATATCCATAGTTTATATATAAAAAAACATCCTGTATCGGATCCATGTTGGTAAAGTGCTCCAGTCCCGAGTTCAGCGTCCCTTCCGGATCTCCTTGTCCTCCTCCGTCAGTACCACCTGGCAGACTGGATCCTTGCGTAGCCAGCCTGCCGCGTTCCTCTGTCCGGACACTCCTAAACCCTTCCTAAGGGTTTTGCTTGTAGGGTTGGTATATTCAGGATACCCCCCCTTTTCTCCTAATCGGCTCCTAGAATAGGATGATCTAGCCCGACTCGTCTCCGGAACCGGGTTGAGCCGGCTCCTCTTCCTCCTCGGAGTCCGACGCCGCTTCCGCCAGAGTCAGCTCCTGGAGCCAGAGCTCGATTTGAGCCCGAGTTCCATCCCACTCGTGCATTTCATGCGCGAAGCAGTCCCGGAACCGACGACGTTCGTGGTCCAGCTTTTCCTCGGCGTTCTTAACTGCCAGCTTCTGCTTCTTCCTTTCGGTTTTAGCAGCACATCGTTCAGTCCGAGCGTTTTGACGCTCTTCCTGTACGGACTCCGCAGCCGCTGCCTTCTGGGTAGCGACCTCCCTCTGATGGAGATGATGCACCGTGTTTAACGACAACATCGCCACCTCCTGACTCAGGCCAGCAAGCAACCGATGAAAATTGTCTTGCCATTGGCCGAAGGCCTCCTGTCCGGCTTCATAGGAAGTGAAGTCGGCGGGAGGGAACGAAGGAGGGCTGTTCAGTCGCAAGACTAGACGCCCCTCCTCTGCGGTCTCGGGTGGGAGATCCGGGGTCTGAACTGGCTTCGGCGTTTTCTTTGCCGGAGCCTTGGTCTTACCGGTCTGGGTTAGAGTCTGCGACTCATCACCCGGAACCATGTTATTTTCGGGGAACTCCTCTGCGAAGGACCCCATCGTGCTGGAGTTCGGATCCTCCGGATCAGACCGAGGTGGCCTGCCCTGGGGACCCTTTTTCCAGTCAGTCGTGTGAGAGGTGAATGCCGGCCCTTTATAGCCCGGATCCGCCTTCTCCATAACGGATTTCCTTTCATCCGTTTTGGCCTTCTTAGAGTTGGCCTGCTCGGAAGACCCACTAGGTCTCTTCTGAGCGTGCCGCACCTTTCGCGTGCTGGTACGCTTCTGGTACTCCTCGAATTCATCGAAGAGCTCACCTTCCGGAACCCGGTTGTAGTTGCCGTCCGGGTTTACCTTGTAAAACACCCGGACCTTTCCTCTCTCGTTGGTGCCAAAATCCACCTCGAGATTCTCGTTCCGGCCCACTACTGGAGGGAAGTGGGCGTAGACTTCCTGATGGGCTGTCTGGATGCGTTCCGCTGCGACATCCAGAGCCAACCCGTGCTGCTTAGCAAGATGCCTGATGATATCGGCTCTAGTGTAGAACCAGCCACCATTCGGACAACCCTTGCTCTGCTTTGGACCCACACTCAAGCAGTCATACCGCATGTAGTGACGCAAATGAAAGCGGGTAACATGTCTTGCGTACCGAACCTTGCTAGGCCAAGTTCGGGGCGTTTCCAGTGTCTCGTCGATGTTCAGACAAGGCTCAAAGGGGCACTTGCTAAATGGATGCCATCTAGACATAGCCCATGCCAACTTAGCTTTCTGGAAGATTGAATGGTATTTGGTACTACCATTGCGAACCTTGTCCAGGAGCTCAAAGTGGTACAACTGTACCGACTTCTTGAGTGGATCGGTCTTAATCCACTCCTCGTCATCGGAGAGACCGTCAGGACCCACCTCTTCCGGAATGTGTGAGGCCCGCTTGTCCTTGACACAGTCATTCACACACATGGGTTTAAAATATTTAAACCCACTTGCAGCATTGGCTCGGAGTGCATTCCGGACCAGAACCTGAAGTTCGTCGTCCGGGAGAGAATTTTCATCCAATCCCTTCAGAACCGCTTCTACCTCCTCGTCGGATCGACCCCCCTTCCGAGAGGTTACCTTGATGGTCTCTCGTAGGTATTGGTCCCTCCGATTGGCCTTTTCCATTTGACTAGTGTCTGCAGACCTAGCCGCGGCCGTGTTCTGTTGGATCATTTCACCCTCCAGAGTGGCATCCAGAATGGACTCTTTGGTCTTCTGTTCCATACTCCAAGCCAGCTTCATCGCTGGCGTCAGAAGTCTCCTCTTCTCCCGCCGGCTATGCACGGTCTTGAATTCCGCTGCAGTTTGCAGGTCGTACTCCAAGGCCGCGATAAGTTCGGGACGTCCCTCGGTCTCAGCAACTAAGCGAGCTGTCTCTGACTGTTTGCTAAGATCCTCCATGGCCGCCGTTAGGCGATCTGGGAACCAAGCCGGGAACCTGGCAGACAACTCGTCCAGCCCCCGGAAGGTTCGCATTTGGATCAGATCGAAGGATCTGACCTCGGTGGCGCTCATCTGGTCGATGATAGCACCTCGGAGCAGGGATGGGACGTCGGCTTCCTCCTTATCCCATGCGTCATGCCGATGTGGAGCGAGGATTTGCACCCCCGATCCAGTCGGACCACCACCTGCAGCCTGATCCAGTTTCCCGGCTTCCTCTGAAATATCCATGGTATTGGATGGTTCCAGAGCAGGCTCAGTAGACTGTGGAGGAGTATCCACTCGGACGGGTACCTCTTTTGGAGGAGGTAACTCCACCCGAACGGGTACCTCCTTCCTTGGCTCCAGGGGAGTCGGGAGGTTGAATGTGATGCCAGACAACACATCCTGCACTACCTGGACCGTATGGGCTGCGGATGCTGTATCCATAGCTTCCTCGGTCCGAGGTGCCTCGGGGGGAACTACCGTTTTCGGACGGGCTCCCCCATGTCCCTTCGTACTAGCCATCGCAGCGGCTGTAGCAGCTACTGCTGAGCTGTTGTCTAACCCTCGCGAGAAGGACAACACGTCAACGGCTGAGGTCGGAGCAGCTGTTGTTACAACTGCCTTCCCACTACCTTTCCCCTTGGCCGGGATCGGTAGGTTGGACTTACTGGGACCCGGAGTCTTGACAGTTTTAGTGCTGTCAGACGTCGGCCCCTTCCCTGGCTGGTCCTTAGCTCCAGGCTTCGGATCAGCTTTCTTTTGACCCTTAGGCGCCTTCGTAGCAGGAGCCTTGGGGTCCACCGTCTTCGGATCCTTGGAGGCCGCTGCAGTGGCAGCCTTGGAACCCGGCTTCTTTGTACTCGCAGTACTTTCCTTCTTCAGAGTGGGCTTTTTAGGCTCGTCCTTTCCCGGAGGCTTCTTTCCCACACCAGAGTGTTTGATAGCCTTAGTGCTAGCCTTAGTATCGGCCGACTTGGACCGATCTCGGGTAGCACCCTTCCCACCGCGCGTCCTCGGACGTGAAGTGTCGGAATCACTTCCACTCCCCATAGACAGTTTGCGAGCAACCGTCTTCTGGAGGTTTGGTGATATGCTGAGACTGCATATCCGGGAGGGACGTGCAGTCGTCTCGGAAGGATCCACCGCTACCTGGGTGTAGGCGAGTCCTTGCAGCACTCCGGAGTCCTCGCTGCCGTCCGGCGACGGGGACTTTCGGATCGGGGACACGGCCGGATCTACACGGAGTTCCGACAGTGTCTGGCTCAACTCATCACCACTAGGGCTCTGAGCATCCATTGCCTCCTCGGTGGCGGATGCCACCTCGGAGTGTCCGGAAAGTTCGGATTGACGGAGCTGTTGCTCGGCCATCCTCACTTCGTCAAAGTGTCTTTCGACGGGAGTTTTGACGGGGAAAACACTAGTTCCCCGTCTCCCTCTTTGTCTCAGACGCACCAGGAAAGAGTACTCACTGCTTACAACTCTTTTACTGACTTTTCTCCTCTTCTAGCCGCCCAAAACACCAACTTCCACGCTGCCGACCAACACCGCTATTGACCGGGGCGAGCCCAAAATCAATATGGCGTTCCCTCGCTTTTGTTTTTAAAACAAAGCGCATGCGCAGCGTCTCGCGTGATTGGACGCGATCCCGTTACCCGGTGTGACCCAATTACTGTTTAATCAGGTCACGACCTTTCCCGCCCGCAGCTCGGGCTCGGGGGATCACACTGCTACGTAGGCGGCTCACAAAAGTCAAAATATACTTCGAATAAAGAGCTCATCAGGAGTATTAGTGGATATTTATGGGAAATCGAAGATTACCCCACCGGATTATCCGTCCACCACCCTCGGGGAGCACTCTTACATTCTTTTCATATTGACTTTGAGCGCCCCTGTTGGTAACATACATATAACATATAGGACAACACAGGACACCACACTCGTTGTGTAAACAAGCTAGGTTACAGCCCCTCTAGCCACCAGCCTTGGGCTTCGCCGAACGGGTTTCCCGTCCACCTCTCGTAACCTGGCCGAAGGACACTCGTTCTTGACTAAAACTCCAGCCTTGATTTTAGTTTTCCGTGCCCTTCTTCCTTCGCCTGCCGAGACTTTCTTTTTCACGGTCTTCCGGAGCTTCTTTTGTACCACTCTCTTAGGGGTATCCACTGACACCCCCTCCAAAGGTACAAATTTAGCATCCGAAGTTCCCTTCTCCACCTCCGTTTCCGGGGTGAGCTCCCTTCCAGCCCAAGCACGCAACCGAGCCACATGGCTCGTCCGGATGCGTCCTGCTTCAGACTGAATCAACACAGTCGTTTGACTGATACATTTAACCACAGTGTGTGGTCCATCCCAGTTATTCGCCAGTTTGACGTTGCAGAGCGGTTCGTGTAGGCGGATCACTCTATCCCCCACTACGAATCGTCGCAACTTCAATCCGGTGTCATAACCCACCTTCTGCCAATTCGCAGCTTTGAGCAAATGAGCCCTAACTGTTTCGTAGGCAAATTTGAACCTCTCTCGTAGAGATTCCACAAATAGCACCGTACATGGTGCTTCCGGACTGATCCCTACCACCCCGAATACCAAATCCGCCGGCATGATCAAGTCCTCTCCGAACACCAAGAGGTTCGGTGTGCAATTTGTCGAAGTGTGGACCGTATTGTTATACGCATGCACCACAAATTCGCATTGATCATCCCAATCATCCATATGGGAGTTCACTAATGGCTTCAAAACCTGGATCAAGGTCCGATTGAACCGCTCCACCTGCCCGTCGGACTGTGGTCGGTACGGATTGGTCCGAGTTTTGCATATAGCCAACTGATGGCACATAGCTGTCCATAGTTTCGACTCAAATTCTCTCCCTTGATCGCTATGTAACATCAAAGGAGCCCCCAAATGGAGGATCCACCCCTTCACCAATGCTTCCGCACAAGTAGCAGCGGTATGATCCTCGAGTGGGTACACCTGGGTGTATTTCGTATAGTAGTCCGAGACCACCATCATACACGTATTACCTTTTGGAGTTGGTTTAACTCCACTGATAATGTCCACAGCTATTCGAGCAAATCTCACTCCGAATAGCTCTTGTTGCAGTGGCAATTTTCCTAATCCAGGACCAGGTTTGCCTAAACAACAGGCCGGACAGGTCTCGATCCACCTTAAAAGGTCGCCTGACATGCCGGGCCAGTAGTATCTCCGACTCAGCCTTTCCAACGAGCGTTTCTTTCCGAAATGCCCACTAGTGGAATGGCCGTGGCAGTAGTACAGGATGTCTTTCCTCATAGCAGCAGGGATTACCATTTGTAACACCCTCCGCTTTCCGGGACAAGTCTTCCACCTGCACAACAACGAGTCTCGGACCTCCAGTTCGTGGAACTGAGCCAAGAAACGTCGCATTTCACGGTTTTCCAGCGATATTTCGGGTCTCACTGGACAGACCCCAGTAGGGACAAGCTCCCTCAGTCGTGCTATGGTAGGATCGGCCATCTGGTACGTCCTTATAGTGTCGGTGGACCAATCCAACAGGTTTTGCAACAACCCATCATAAGGCAAACGCACACTCGCTACCACAGCATTGTGAGCACCACAATCCCCACACTCCGGACGCACACAACGGCGTACCGGACGTCTACTCAGACAGTCAGTATTAATATGCTTCGTGCCTGCTCGGTGCTGGATATGAGAGTTTTCCAGTCCGAACTCGCTGAGGTGATTCAACCACCGACCAATCATTCCCTCGGCGTCCTTAAAATTAAGGAGCCATCTCAAGGCCGAATGATCGGTACGGAGTGTGAAATTTCCTCCATATAAGAAGTGCCGAAACTTCTTCGTGTACACCACTACTGCGAGCAGCTCTCGCTTGGTAGTACAATAATTTCTCTGTGCCTTGTTCATACTGTTACTAGCGAACGCCAGCGGGACCTCTACTCCGTCCTGGATTTGGGACAATGCGGCCCCGATGCTCTCATTGCTCGCATCAGTGTCAAGGATGAAATGCCCCTTCTCCGTAGGGTATCTCAGCACCGGGGTGGTTCGGAACAACGCCTTAATCTCTTTGAAGGCTTCATTCTGTTCCATCCCCCATGGGAAGGGTTCTTTTTTCCTCCCCGGAGTCCAATGGCTCAACCGTTGTAATGGCTGAGACACCCTAGAGAATCCGGGGATGAAGTCCCTGTAATAGGAACAGAACCCTAAAAAGGATCTGATATCCTTTGGTCCTTTTGGAACTTCCCAAGTCTCCACAGTCTCCAACTTAGCCGGATCAGCCTGCACACCTTCGGTGGAGATGATCCGGCCCAAATAGACCATGGACTTCCGAAAAAGTTCACATTTCTTCGGCTTTAATGTCAAGCCATTGGACCGAATTCGTTCCAAAACCTCTCCGAGGTTCAACGCACACTCTTCAAAAGTCTTGCCAAAGACAATAACATCATCCAAGTATACCAAACATTTGCGCCACAACAGATCACTCAGAAGAGTTTCCATCATAGCCTCAAAAGTGGCCGGGGCGTTGCACAACCCGAAGGGCATCAGCTCAAACTGATACAGTCCAATGTGACTTGTAAAAGCCGTTTTCTCCTTATCCTCCTCCTTCATCCCGATCTGCCAATATCCGGACTGCAAATCCAGGGTGCAGAACCATTGGTTCCCACCCAAGGAGTCCAGAGTCTCATCAATCCGGGGGAGAGGATATGCATTTTTCTTGGTTACCCCATTCAGGCGCCTATAGTCGATACAAAATCGGATAGACCCGTCCTTCTTAGTAACCATCTGGACCGGGCTGGACCAGGGGCTAGTGCTAGGCACGATCACCTTCTGTTCCAACATGGTCTTCACTTGTTCCTCTACCACCGCTTTCTTACCCAAAGGCAAGCGTCGGTAAGGCATCTTGAAAGGCTGTGCATCACCCGTATTGATAGAATGCAACACTTTGTCGGTTCGGCCCAAAGGCTCCCCCTCCACCTGCCATGCATCCTGATACTTCACTACCAGCCTCCTTAGGGAATCGAGATCCCTCCGATCCGTCAAATCCGTTTCGGAGATCATTTTCTCAAGTCCCTCACTCAGAACGGTCGGAGAAGGGTCACCCTTCATGCTCACCTGTCCAGCAGGCATCACTGCCTCACTGGTGAACACCTTCCCCAGTATTGTATCTTTCCTTAGATACTTCGGTTCCAACCCGGGGTTAGAAACCGGCACAACGGTCCAAGCACCATCACCCACCAGGGTGTCCATGCCCGTCAAACCGATACTACCCAACATGGCCACATCCGGCTCCACAACTGCCTCTTCCTCTCTCCTAAGCCCCTTGCTTCGGACCAGCACGTCACACGTCTGTCCGGGAGGAATCTTTACAGTTTGGACCACCGTTGCCACTGTCGACACTTGTCGGAGCACACATTGCTCTACCGCACGGTACGGGTGCTCTATCAGGAGTACCCCTGTACCCGGATTCAGGACCGCGTCATACAACGCCGAAAAATCCAATCCGAGTATACCGTCGTCTGCAATATCCGCAATGGTGGGAGAAGCCACATACTCCTTCCCTCCAATTCGGAGCGGTATGAACGCGCGCCCATACGTCTGCATACTTGACCCATCGGCCGAACAGGCGTTTACCCTCGTTTTGAAGTTATCACGACTATCCGGCATAAGAGCATAGAAGTTAGAGGAGATAAAGGAGTGGCTAGCTCCCGTATCTACTAAAAATTCGCCCGCTCTACCGGCCACAGTAACAGACACATACCACCGCCTCCCCCCCAGCGGAGACGGGTTTACAGTAAAGCGTTTAAAATCCTTCGGAGCAGCCAAATCAAGGCCATGTTTCTTCAAATGGTCGAAACATGGATGATCCGGGGAAAGCTGGGTACTCCCTACCCACACGGTGTCTGTGACAGCCGCAACTTCCTCGTTCCGATCCGTAATGGGCCTCCCTGCCTCATTGCCGGGCAACTGTTGGACTGGAATGTTAACCAGGCCGGCATCCGAGCCCCTCAAGCTCGAAGCCACCCCTGATTCCCTTCCTGCCTTCGGAATTTCACTAGGCTCTACCTCTCTGGTATGTTGGCGTACATCATATGCAGGGGTCGTCCGCTCGCCTTCTCGGACCACCCCCTCTAGTTTCCCTCCTTCCCGGGAACTTTCGGAGTCGGAGCCGTACACTCCGCAGCAAAGTGACCGATCTCCAGGCACCTATAGCACTTGGCGGTCCGCCAATTGATCTTCCTCCTGTTAGGCTGTGTAGCCCCCTGAATGGAAGTCGTCATCTTCTCAAACAGCGATGTGAAAAACGCTGCGTCCATTATCGGAGCTTTTGGGTCCGATGATTCCTTCTTCGGAGGAGGGTTTCCACCCCCTTCCGGCTTCCTATTTTTCCACGGCTTTTTAGAGGAATTCCCATTCCTCTTAAACTGAGCTGCAGAAGCTATCGCCCCCTCTTCCTCACTGCCCGAACCATCAGACTGCTCCGGAGAACACTCTATAATGGCCGAGGCCCGGGTGGGCACCCGGTCCCCTAACAGTGACTTCTTGAGAGCATGTATGTCGATGGCCTTAAAAAGGTCATCTAATGACGTATCAGCTCTCCAGGTATCATACACCACATGTTGTATTTCTGGGTCCCTCAGTCCAGCAACAAACTGAGAGAACAATTCCTTAGAGAATAAGGCATCATGGATTCCTGAAGCTGGATGTACCTTCTTCAGGAGTCTCATCAGTGCAAGTCCGAAAACCCTCGGGGCCTCGTGCTTGCCTTGCACTCGCTTTTTAAAAGCAACCATCGGGTCAATCCGAGCGGAGTCTCCGTATAGGATAGTTCCGATCTCTACCAGTTGTTTGAAAGTGCCGCGGGGTCCGCATTCATCTTTCCACTGCTCCACGGCCATCAGGCCATCTCCCAAGCGCAATCCCTTACAGACATACGGAATTGCATCCTGTTGATCCCACCCACTGAGGTTGATGTCCTCAACGGTGGCTCCCAACCACTGTTCCCAAGAGTTTTTCTGCCAGTAGGGAAAAGGCTCGCTAGCAATGCGTCTAGCAGCGTTGGATGACCCCCTAATTTTAGAGGTTATCGCCAGGCATTTAGAAATGGAAGCCGAGGCGTCCTTTTCTGTACCCACGTTGTGCAATCCGATCCCAGCTATTGCTGGGTTTGTATCGTACAACTCTTGCAACTCTGTACTCAGAATTGTTCTCCTTGGAGCCCTCCTCGGACTCTTTGTGCCCGGAGTCGTCCCCGGAGTAGCGCCTCTGGTAGGCACGTTATTCTGCCTCTCCAGATAGGTCTGGTAGGTACCATACGACACCAAATCCTTAGTGGGGTCCACACCTTGAGCGAACCACCAATTTTTCTCCTGGTCAGTCATATACTGACACTGCTGGGCCAGAGCAAGCAATCGCTGATGCGCCGCTTTCTCTTTTTCCAGTTCCTTGGCCTGTCTATCAGCCTCCTCCTCTTGCTGTGCCTCCGCCAATTTAGCTTTCGCAGCTTCACCGGCCGCTCGGAGCCCTTCTTGTCGAGCTCTCAAAACCGCCGCCTCCTGCTCTGCTAATTCCTCAGCGAGGGCTGCATTTTCCTTCATGCGTTCCTGTTGCTGCTCAAGAGCAGCCTGCTGCTTGCGATACACATCTCGCCTCTCCAATTCCAAGTTTTTCTGTTCATTGAACAGTATGTTTGCTTGGCATTCTCGCCATTGCGACAAACTCGAGGGAGTTAAGTCGGTCTTGGCCGCCTTATCTTGTTCGGATGCTTTCTTCAAGCGTTCCGAATCCAGTTGCTGCTCATCCAGTTTCAACTGAGAACGTGGACTTCGCACCAACTCCGATAATGACCTTCCCCTGCCCGCCGTGTTTACACCCGTCGGAGCCGAAAAGACCTGCTTCGGAATTGGACGGATACCACTGATACCCACCCTAGGTGAGTAATCACTCGCCCTACCTCTACCCCTTGCTCGGCCAACCTTTAGTGGTCGTCCTGGCGTTGAAGTAGACAAGGCACCTTCTACAGTCATCCCACGTCCCATAGGAAGATTTGGGGTGTCTGTAAAACTCCTGTAATGAGGACCTTTCGGACTGTCATTATCAGCGGAAGCATACGAGGTACTGCTATCCTGTATACTTTCCCTGGTCTCTGACAAAAATTTCTCCAAAGAAGTTCTTTTTGCCTTCAGAATGTCACATTCTGACAGTAGACTTTGGCGAGCCTCCCGTAAGTCTTCAGTGTCCCGAACAAGTTCTGATCGGGTCTCCTCTGCTTCATGGATGACGGCATCTCGGGCCGCACAAATCTGATTCAGATCAGTGTTCGCCTGAACAAAGTCGGAACGGAGTCCCTGTAGATCAGCTTGTTTCTGATCGAACTCCACTCGAACCCTGCTAAGTGATTGCACCAGCTTCTCGTTCTCCTCCAACAAAGTTGAAAGCCTTGCGTCTTTCTCCTTGATTTTGGAAGCTCTATGTGTGACTGCACCTTCCAATGCAATCAGACTGCTTTTCCATTCATTCGACTGTTTCTGAATGGTCAACAACTCCATTTGGGCCATTTGCACACGCTCCTGTATTCTGGCCTCTCTCATGTCGTCGAAACGACGTTCCTCCAAGATGGTAGCCCTCCGTGGATTCGGAGCGGCTGATCTTGACCCACCAACGTTGAACATTGACAGGCTCATTTCATCTAATGAGTAATTCATTATTCCGGGACCCTGGTATCCCAAAAATGCGCTTGTCCTGGATGGAACATTCGCCCTCCTGCGGGTATCTGCCTCCTTCACGGCATCTAACCCCTCCGGGGATGAGGCTGACGCCTCATCGGGAGACCTCGCTGCTCCGTCCAGAGCAGGAGGTCTGTGCTACTGCACAGGCTAACCTGCGTTTCACTCAGAACTGGTCACGGCACCAGTGTAATAAACGATACTTTGTCTCTTTATGATATTGGTAGAGTATCAATTAAAGAACAAAGTCGACACAGTTCGGATCAAGTGTTACAGGTTGCAAATCAGGTTTATTCAGAGAACCTAGACAAGCAGTATCTATGTGTGCGAACTCCCTATAGAGTTCGGAACGGGTCAGTAGGCTAATCAGCCGTATTGATCACAGGGTCTCCTTGCCAGCGTGGCTCAGAGTAACCGACGAGTACCGCCAGATGCTGGGTATATATAGGCAGCCAGCCTGCGCGCGCACACGCAGACCGGAAGCCTATAGCGACCTCTGTCCATACCCCAAGCCCGAGGTAGGTGCTGCCACCTACCGTCGGACTGAAGGGTTCGGACTGAGCTCGCAACACAACATCCAACAGCACTCGTCATATAACATACCCGTATAACCCTAGCCCCTACACTATCTACTGTGAAACTACAGTAGAATCTACTGCTCAGCTACATTGACTTCTAACAGTGTACATGTATAACTAAAGCAGTGGTATACATTGCCTTACCGTCTGAGTCCCATGGTGGACTTGGTCCTGGGAAGCCCCTTCCTGGGTTGGTAAGGTGGAGGTTTGGTTGATGGTGGAGTGGGAGGTGGAGGGGGAGGTGGTGGTTGGGGTGGAGGAGGCCTTGGCGACGGTTTTGGTGAAGGCTTTGGTGACGGTGTTCTCTCCCTTCTCGGGCGTCGTGGTGCCTCTTGAATTGGTGGTCTCGCACGCACACTTCCATGGTACATGCAGAATATGCAGGCGCTTATCATCAGGATTACGGTGAATAGCAGAGCCAAGGCACTGAGAATCAGTCCTATTCCAAACGTATTTACATCACAGCCAATACCTTTATAGCCAGGGAAGCATCTGAAAATGTGGAGAAAAATACTGCGTTGCATAAGCTGTATATGTAATTTCAAGCTATTATACACATTCTTGTGCTCAATCTCCCCAGCGACTAACATAAGAATGTACAAAATTGAATATTCAAGAACAGGGAAAAATGTAATAATATAGGTATGTCCGCAATATAACATCTATATCATTTTATCTACTCGAACAACCCTCTATAAAACCCTGAGTTAAAAAATTAATTTCAATTCCCGGGCGCTTATACAGGTTACTATGATAAGTATCTATATATACTAGACCTACCGACAGACTGCCTGGCCATCCTCTATTATACAGTCCCCGTTGATGCATAGACGCAAACTCTTTACCAAGTCACACGCCTTAAAGGTCTGCACACCAGGGTCTGGAAGAGGAACAACTTTGTTTCAAACACATGGGCACAACAGAGTTTAAGAAGAAATGTAGGAAAGGTAATAGAACTTTATTGGTGACTTTAACAAACTGATAATACACATTCAATAAATGCCATGTGTAAGGTAAGGAAATGCCATGATGTCATTTAAACGGCTCTAAGTAGCATTTACTGGTATTTAAGATGTCCAATTGTTGCTTAAATGCCAACATTCATGCAGAGTCATCGCTCTACTTACTGCCCAGTGGCGGATACAGGATTTGGAAAAGGAGGGGGTGCGCCCCTTTCTCTTGGGAAAAGGAGGGGGCACGCACCCAATCGCCCCCTCTAAATCCGCGGCAATCCGCCACTGCTTATCTGTATCCACGCCTAATCAGGTCATGATATCTAAGCGGATTGAAGATGCATTTACTGGAAATAAAGATGCTTAAAGTGTGACTCCAAGCAGCCCAACCATTGCTTAAATGCCAACATTGATGCAGTGTGCTGCTCGGCCTCTTAGGCCAAAAAAAAAGAAAGTTTGTTTCAGGTAACATGGGAGGAAAATGTAGGGTCGGTAGGTCGGATTTTATTTAAATCTTTTTTTATTTTTTTTAAACATGAATGGACTAGCTAACTTTTTTGAATCCCCCAAAATTGACCAAAAAGGGTAAAAACATAGAAATTTCTTCAAAATTGCATAAAAAACGTAGGGTCGGCCCTCTTTTGATAGGATCGTGTGTTTTTAATTTTTGTTTCACCCTAAAGAAAGGATCTGTCGGGTGACCTGAGACAAACCTTTTTTTTGCCTTACCTGTATCCACGCCTGCCCACTGTATACAGCGGGTGTCCTCTGGGTTCCGTAAGAAGTAGGGCACACAGGAACACACGTAGCTGCCGGGGGTGTTGAGGCAGTAGGTGACACCCTGACCACACAGGGTGCTGTCCTCAGAACACTCATTGATATCTGAAACAATTTTTTTCAATTCAATTTTTTTCAATTAAAAAAGTTTATTAGTCTGAACAAACAATCTACAAATAAATGCAGTTATCAAGAGTTTGCTCAGAGGACGGAAGAACATATTGTACGTCCTAGAGTTAAAGCAATAAATATTATGATACATAAATACCTTCTTTTAGCTTTGTCATAACAGAAGAATTAAACAATTAAACAATTTTGAAACATTTATCTTCTGAGTTATGTTATAGTTCAATTACATATTAATCGCAAGTATGCTGTGGGTGCACTCCCGTATCAATGATGAAGATCCTATACTATATTGTCAGTTGGATAATAACATGACTAAATAACTCAGACAAGAAAGGTCCCCTTTCTCCCACGCAAATTAGGTGTATGCAGGATCTTCTTAAGGGACCCTACAATACAGGTGGCATCAGTTAGGAGCATTAATAAGGCCACTCAAAAAAGTTGTTTCTCATCACCCGGCAGTTAGAAATATTCATGACGAGGGCGTTTTTATCTTTATTTTTTTTTTACTGAAGGCTAGAATGTCGAGAAAAAAATAGACTTTTCGTGAATTATTGTTGTATTGTAAGTTGTTACTAGCTTACTGCATTACTGACAGTATAAGCTTAATTTGATACCAAATATGCCAATATTTGCACATTTTTTTAGACATTTTTCTCAATAATTTTGAAATCTTAAAAAAGAAAGTTTTCATCAAATCATGATATCCATGATGCGCGCAGTGATGAGAAACCACATTATCTTTTTGAGTGGTCTTAATAAGCATTCAATGTAAGCACCATGCCATCGTTTACTTACACGAGACTCAGCATGAGACACATAGGTCTCTATCAAGGCAACATTTATGATGTCGTACTTTGAACACTCACACAAATATACATATTTATACCACAGTTGGCTGAGAGACTGTACAGACTTATCACATACCAACCACTGGGTATAAGTGAGATATGGATACGTGTGTTGGTAGTTGCATAAGGCCAAAAATAATGAAGGTATGTTAAACATGAAAGTACTAGCCAGCCTCTCCGAAGACCCTAAAATTGACCCCCAAAAAAGGGCAAAAATATGATTTTTTTTTCAAAATTGCATAACAAAACGTAGGGTCGGCCTTGTTTTGATAGGGTCGGTCGGGTGACCTGAAACAAATCGTTTCCTTTGGCCAAAGTGTTAATTCTACTTTTACCCTGTCATGGACTTATAATATAACACTCACATACAGCAACTAACTTTTATCATGTCTACCCCATAAAATACAGACATTTATACCTCTTGTCATATTCTCTCATCGTTAATGATCTTTAATACAATAACTGAAAAGCATCTGCTGCACCTTAGACCAGTAGTACAGGGTACAGTATATCTATGGCTGCACCTACCAACACATTGAGTTCCTTTGGACCATTCACCGTCCTCTTGGCATATCTGTGTAAAGCCTCTGTTGCCAAGCTCTGTGTCCTCCGGTCGGAATCCGTCCAAGCAGACATGCTCCACTTCATCACCGTAATAGAAGCCTTCTCTGGTGCGTGAGGAGGACCTCACGATGCCCGGGTCTCCACAGTAAACGGCTGTCACAATACAAGTGAGTGTCACCATACAAATGTTTGGCACTGCTATTAAGCACTGTTTGGGGACTGCGCCAATTATTTTGACAATGCAGTAAACCCACTGAAACCCGAAACATTTTATAACGTTGTATAACGTTTCTCTAAGCCTCCATACTATGGCATAACGTTATATTATAAAGTTTTAAAACGTTATTTTGACGTAAAATAACGTCTTATTTTGTTAGCTGGGTAATCATAGGATATTATGTTCTCTAGCCTTAACACCAAAGTATACTTACGCACGCATGCTGGCAGGGGGAATGGATCCCATACTCCTCTTGCTGTGCAGATGACGTCAAAGGTGGTTTCATCAGAGTAGTCGGTGTTGGCTATATATGAGGTGAAGGAGGGTTTCAGCACCTGGTGGCCGCGGTCACACGTGTAGAACACCTCGTCCCCGTACACGGGGTTGGCCGACACCACCGAGGTAGACTGCGCATGCGCCAGTTTAGGCAGTGAGTCACACTTGATCTCTGCAATTAAATATTATATTCAATGTATCAACACCCCGGTTCTTATGATGCATTCTACTGAATAAAGACTCACAAGTGTTACTCTTTTCCAATCCACAGAGATTTCTAATTGGTCCTTTAGGGAAAGGTACACAGGAATAAGCCGGTTATAATTGTGCCTCTACATGCGTACCCAACTATTTGGCCGTGTTCCCGTGTTGATCTTTAGCAAAAGGGCCGTGTCAGTGTGTCGATTTTTATGTCTATAAAACATACTGGTGCATCACAAGATGCCTGTGTCCATCGATTTTTAAAAGGGCCGTGTCGCACGTGTCGATTTTTAAAAGGCCTCTTTACAATTATGTAATCATAGTGATAATAATATACACAGAAAAGGTCATATTAACATTAACTTTAAGGGGCTTTGAGTGGCATTTTACGAAATAAGAAATGCGTAAAGTGTGGCTAATCCTTGCTTAAATGCCAACATTCATGCAGTGACGGTAGCCCCTATGTAGTTGTACTCACGGCGACACTCGGGGTAGGGTCGTGGGTTCCAGAGGCCTGTCGCCTCACAGGTGAGTGTGAAGGCGGTGACGGTGGTGTAGCTGTAGGAGGCCGACAGGATGGACGGCACCCCGTACAGCCACAACTGGTACCCGGGGTCACACTGGTACCGCACCTCGTCCTCGTACCTACAGGGTTAATACATAGTGGTTATAGTACAGCCACAACTGGTACCCAGGGTCACACTGGTACCGCACCTCGTCCTCGTACCTACAAGGTTAATACATAGTAGTTATAGTACAGCCAGAGTCCTGTACTTAGTATATTAGTGATAGTCAAAGCAGTTCACGAGTCGCAGATGAGTGTACCCGGCCGTAACTAAGCCAATGAGTAAACTGGTAAAAGCATCGTGACAACTCTACAGAGCTGATTCACTCCCGAAAAATCGGTACGAGATCAAAATGGCAAATTGTTTAATGTTAAGTGTCAAGCAGACAACTGTATAGGCCAGAGCTATCCTCTTTATACATGCGGTAATTAGCGTATGTAAGGCATTTTTTCAGATAACAACAGTTATACATAGATTTAGTGCTTAAATGCAGAATTTAATCAGGGGAATAGATGATCCAGGCTAAAACACCGCCTCCATCACAGGAATGACGGAGCCTTTCTTTCACAATAATACACTGTTCGGCCCTTAAATGGTTAAATGTAGTCAGGACCGTCATTGCACACACGCAGCTCTTAATCTCATGAACTGTACTCATAAGGCATGTACAGCTTTTTTATCTGTTTATGGACGATCCACAATAACCCTTATGGTCCTACAATTGATTTATTTACCATATATTTTCCTGAACCCCTTGATCTCTGTAAACTCTTTCTGCAGAAACTTGTGTACTTTAAGGAAAAACAAACCTGGGGTCCACCAAGACAGCAGGTGAGGTGACGCTGTTGAGGATGTTAGGCACACTTCCACAGGGGATCCCTGAAATAAAGGAACATAACAATAGGACATATTTGTGGCTGACAATAGTATTTTTAAATACAGTGCAAGTATTCGAGATTCTAGTCTGGAAAATGGAATGGAAAAGTTTAGCTCTCATATTTACAACGTTGCCTTTATTCTATACCATACATACATGTATGACCATATTACAATTTCAACTTGTAATCCTTCTAACGTCTTAGTGCATGTTTACCACTCAAAAATGAGAAACCAAATAAATAAAGTAATACGCACTTAATCAAGATCATATACAGAAGGTTTCTAATGACACAAAATATTACACTAAAATTGGTTAAGGCTACACACTGCTTTGATTTATTATGACATTTCTTGTCATGATCCAAGAATGCAGCCATGGCGAGTCACTCGCCAGAGCTCCACTCAAGCCCATCTAGCCTACACTTCTCTTAAAGGGTTAAAAGGGCAAAACTCTGGGAAAAAAGAGGTGTGAGCAGGTACACCTACTTTCACAGCTGCGTCCGTCCCCGATGTAGCCGTAGCTGCACCTACAGATGTAGGCCCCGGGGATGTTGATACAGTTCCCCTCAGACCCCGTGTTACAGTCGTCAATGCCCTCAGCGCACTCGTCAATGTCTGGTGTAATATGTGGTGATGTAAACATTAGACGTTATTTCAATGTTAAACAACGTTTATTGCTCAATGTTGTAAAAAAATCAAGAGAAATTTCCTGGACAGTGATGAACCATTACTGTAAACGTAGATATTTTTGTGTGTATACATTTTTCCGAATTTGTTAAAAAGTACAATTTCGTGTGTATCAAAAATTGCGGATTTCCGCAATTTGGCACTTTAATTCAATACTGTATAAATATTCGCTCTGTACATACTGAAAAATCCGCGAAAATCGCAAAATTCGCGAAAATATGTACAGCGCGAAAATATCCACGTTTACAGGGACCGTTTTCTAATCCAGGTTAATCTGAGTAACTTGTAATCAACATTGAATTACCCCTTTTAGGATAAAATGACCCTTATCAAGGATGTATCAAAAGTTGAAATTCAGACTTTCTTAGATGCTACATCTTTAAAACAAGGACAAAGGGAATACTAATTTAGTCAATTAATGAAATTTTTTGTCTCTGTACATTATGCATAGGGGTTTATTTCAAAAACAATTAATGAAACTCAGCATAAATAAACAGGAATTAAACAAGAGGAATAAGGGAAACTGTCACCCACCCACACACTCCTGCAGAACGTCCCAGGAGCCGTCACTGTCACAGGTGATGGTGAAGGTCTGCGGGTCGGCGACCAGAGTCCTGAGTCGGTACCCGGTGAGGCAGGTGTAGGATACATCATTTAGGTAGGTGAACTCCTCCCCCGACCGTGTCGCGTTACCGATCATACCAGGGTCACCGCAGTCCACAGCTGGAGAATCAAGAATCAAGGATCAATCAAAGGAACAAATTGATAAGAATCGTTCCATCTCTGGTTATAATTTTATAGTTTTTTCATGTTGTTTTGTACCCGCAACTGGGTGGTATTTCCAGTATAACCAATACCCATAACCCCAGTCTTGATATAAATATAAAGTATCCTGAAAGGATGAACTCAAAGTGCTTGAGTAAATGACCATGGATAACAAGGATCCAAAACTAATTATATATTATCAGCCATCTTTGTGACACACAGACAAGATAGTGTTTATGTTCAAATTGACATGATAGAGATAATAGCGTGTACTAGTATTTGGCATCACGGTAGCAGAATATAATTATCAGCAGGTAAAATTCATACAGCAATTGATCGCTATACTATGTATGATGCAAGCAATAATATTTACTTTTTCTCTCCTGTGGAAAGTTACGATTGTATTCATGAAAATGGATGTACAGAATTAGCAGTCTGCAGTGTGTGAATTGTCAGAAATACTGAATATTGATTATATTCAAATTACTACATTGATGCTTACGTTATCACTGAGGGTTGGTCGGCCCAATATTGAAACTGTATAACATGTATATAATGTGCTCAATAAAAATTACTGAACTTGAACTTGAACTTGAGCGTTGTCCAGGACGACCACCAGCCCTCTCAGTGCGGCGATATATAAGGCCATACTCTACAATGTGGCATAACGTAAGGCTATAGTCACGCACACAATGGCCAAGACTACCACCAGCCTGTACTAATGCTGGGAACATCATATAAGGTCATACTCACGCACACAATACGGCATGGGCCAGGACGACCACCAGCCTGTCTCTGTACAGGTGACCTTGTATGACCTGTCCGTGAACCCATACAGCACCCGGAGGTCAGCTGACAGCCCGAGCAGATTACTTATACGGTATCCCACGTCACACGTGTAGAGCACCTCCGACCCAAACGTAATGGCAGCTGTTAGGTCGTCGTTAGATTGGGCGTTGGGGACAGCCTCCAACTCTGGACATTCCACCTCTGAAAAAAAGTTATTTTACACCCCTAATATTTAACTATTTGTAGAACTATATTTAGCATTACTCCCGTATATATTTCATCTTAGATTTTGGCTGAAATATTTGAGCAATTTTTAAAATTGAGTTTCTTAATTAGCACCAATAATCATGAAATGATTTTTTTAGCTCTTAGCCCGAGTGCCATCAACAATAACTTTCTCAACTTTATCCATATACACAGGTCTAAGCAATGACCAGGAAATGACCCTGCAAATACTTGAATGAAGTCGGGCCCATTTTTCTCCAATGTGGCGCCGGCGAGTTACTCGCTGGGGCTACATTGATGCAATATGACGACAAATGTCATCTTTTAGCGACATGCAGTCCTTAAAGGGTTAGAGGGGCACTTACCATCACAGGTGACGCCGTCCCCGGTGTAGCCGCGTTGACACAGACACAGGTACGACCCAGGGATGTTGATACAGTCCGCATTGTCGCTACAGTCAGCATCGCACTCATCCAAGTCTATACAGCAATGTGATATTTTTAATTTTTGTCTCACAGAGTTTTAGATTTTTTTCCACTGTACAGTAATGTTATATCTTATAGATAAAGGAGCACTCTCACCCAGGTTTAGTACTATTCTAATCTACTAAAAAATGAAGCAAAAGTGGTGGGAGTGCACCTTTTCTGTGCCTTCATTGATGCATCATATTAACCCTTCGAGATGATCGCATCACCCCGCAGGGTTAGCATAGTACATGAATGCAGCACTGGCAAGATACTTGACTACCAAATTGGGGTATACATTATCTAAGTACTATGCCGTCCTCAAAGCGTTAAAGCACTAAGTTCCTTTCAGTTATATAGTTACTTATGGTGAATCTACCCTGAAAATCAAAGTACGATGAGGGTTGAAACATTCAGACTCAACACCCGTTTCAATGATAACCAGACATTATAGACGTGCAATGACCACTGACCTTCACAGGGGCTGGTACCAGTGGTCTCCTCCCAGCTGCCCCCGGTGCAGGTGAGTTGGTAGGTGGCACTGTTCTTGGTGAACCCTTCCCGACAGGCGTACACTATCACCTGGTCCTCGTGGTTGAAGTACTCAGGGAGGTCAGCATTGGCGTCATAGGGCGGATTCCCACACGCCATTTCTGTAAAAAGAAATTATAAGAAGAGTGTAAGATAAATAATTGTTCTGCTCATGTCAAGCATTCTTAAAGGCTTCACTGCAAATTCCCCTTCACTACCGAAGATGGTCGGCCCCGGATTGTCGGCCTAATAAAAGAGGAATGTGCGAGATAGCGTTCTTTTTCTAAATATCTATCTAATGTTGGGGGCTAACACATCGCTTTGACCTTGGTATTCTCCACAACTCTCATGCACATTAATGTACTACAGTTCTACATATCATCCTATTTCGGACACTTTGATGGTATGCTTACACTATACAGGACATGAAATTATTGTTATATAAAGCACTTACTGGTACATTCCGATAAATCCTCATCCCAGGCATCTCCATAGTCACAGACACACACGTAGGACCCATGTGTGTTCCGGCACTGCGCGTCAAAACCGTCTCCGCATACATCGCTGTCACCAGCGCACTCATCGGTATCTGATCGTATAACATGAAACAGTTAGACTGGTGAAGGCACAGAGGCTGTACTCAATTTCCAAGCCTTACCTCTCCGGCATAGGGAAAAGTGGGGTCAGAGGGGCCTGGGTCTCCCAATCAAAACTAAAGGGGGCTTAAAAACTAATTTTCTATAGAATCCAATATAAGTAGTATATAGGAGCATATTCAGCGCGTAGTAAACGGGTGCATCTAGGTCAGTTGACACTTGCAGAACGGAAGTGACCTCTGTCAACCAATCAGAAGCTTCTAAATGACAGGAAGTGACGTCATCAGAGGTCATGACATACTTTACAAGCTTCTGATTGGCTAGTACAATGTCAACATGACCTACTTCACTTGTACACGTGTTGAAGACCACATGCTTATAATAAATGTCAACAATGACACGTGTTTAAGACCACGTGGTTGAAATAAATGTCAACAATGACATTGAGTAATGCCGTCACATGCTAAAGACAAACACAAGGCAAGAAATATTATTTTGGTTACTTTATTCACATTTTATACTTTGTACAGTTCTTGCACACAAACAAGTCATGACCATTCCCTGCAATGTTACACATGATGCAGAAAGAACGATTGGTTGTGAAACCTTTCTGGCCTTTCCAAGAAACACCTCGAGTATTCCAAGTACTCACCCAACCAGTCCCCATCTTCACAATTTTAGATAGTTTCACATCAAACAATGACTGAGCTAGAAAGTATTCACGATTGTTTCTCACACCTGGAGTCAGGGCATTCAAGTAATCAGTTTTGAAACTGACTTCATACGAGAAATGCTGTAACACGGCTGTGAGAGACAAAGCTTTCAACTCTAGAGTAGCTTGCAGACACGTGAAACACACATTGTAAGCGATATCTGAAGGGTTCATCGGAACATTACACCTACAGAATGCGCCTATAATAGGTGATTCACGTAAGACTTCGTTGAACTCCATGAAGCTCTTGAAACTCCCTAGAGTGTATCTAGCATAGTGTCTGGGGCAAGTCAGAGAGTTATGCATTTGATACACAGCAATGGTGAAATCTGCAACGAATATAGGCAGATTCAATGTGGATTGCTCTATACACTGAGTGTATGCATCCCAGAAAGCTTCATGGAAATCTCTGTACACATGTATACTGGAAAAACAGCGCTCAACAACATCAGGTAAGGTTCCTCTAAAATAGCTAATATTATTTACAGGTATGAACTCCCAGAAGAAATGACCTCTACAACCACAAGTCAAAGCTGTGTCGAAGTTACGAGGTGACACTGGTTTTACATGAGTTGTAATGCGTGGGGGTGTATGAACATTTTTCTCACTTTCACGTGCTGAGAGAGTTGGTGCTGAAGCATCAAGTCTAGAACTACAACTACCATATATAGAACTGTACATACTGACAGAGTCAAGGATATCGTCTATTTTTGACGTCAACTTGCTGTCAGCCATTGTATATATTTCTTGACACTAATCAGAAAAAAAATAATTTTCTCTGATGAATTTGACGGACAAAGAGAGTTTAGTAAAGTAGTCTGAAATCAGTCAGTGGCGTCTTTGTAACAACTCTCTTTTCACGCCTGCTTTTATTTTTTGGTGTGATACAGTTCACTTTTTTTTGTTATTTTACGAGCTTTTTTTCAGCGATATAGTTCACTAGGAGAGAAATTGAGGTGAAACATTCGGAGAGAAATTGGATAATTTCCTCGAATGTTCAACTATAATTTCTCTCTCTTTCTCTTTATAGAAGCTGTATTATTTACATTTTTATGAAAGTTTTTCATGAAAATTTTTCTCTTTTCTTCTTTTTTTTTTTACTATATAGTTAGTACTACTTAATTTCCAATTATGGAAATTTTTTTTCTTTTTCTTCACAGAAAATTTTCCTTAACTCCTTCTTTTTTTTACTATATAGTTAGTACTACTTAATTTCCATTTGTGGAAATTTTCTTTTCTTCACAGAAAATTTTCCTTTTTCTCTTTAACTATTTTTCTCTTTTCTTTTTTTACTGTAGGAAAATACTGTTGTTTTTTTTTACTTTTTTTTGAGTGATACAACTCACTTGTCTTTATCACACACAAACACAAACACAAACACACACACACACACACACACACACACACACACAGAAAGAGAGAGTCATATATCTAAAGGTTCAGTGCTGACACCATCTTCACATACTATTCTCTTAATGTACTGGTAATTTAGACCTTGCTTGTTCTGAGAGTATGTAGTGACGTGATGGTCTATAACTCTGAAACCTCTGTTTGTCACTACATGAGTCTTTTCTGTTTTCAAAACGTTCTGATAATTTGTCTCAGTAAGATTATTCTGCTTCTGGATAACTCCTTTGCAACTAGTCTTATTCCCTGTCTCACTGACACACATGTAACATTTAGGGTTCAAAGATGTCATAGCGTCTCCTTCCCACTCTATCTTGAACAGACCTGGAGTTCGCTTGTCAAACACCAGGTGGCGATAGCAACACGGTGGTTGTACCCATGGGTAGTTGTGTGTTCTGCATTGAATGTACGTCTCTCTATGTTCAGGATTATCACAAGATTCAGAAGGTAACCACTTGTGACGCTCTCTGAAGTATTGCTCACGCATATCAGGTTTGACAGCTTCGTCTAAATTCTTTTTAGACAATGCAAAATAAAAACTGTCAGTGTCCATTTCACACATTTCAAAGTCTTTTGAGTCAATGAACTTCAACAAGAAGTCGTAGTAGAACGCTAACATTTTCAGTTTAGCATACTGGTATACCATGAACCCAATCTGAACAGGTAAGTCGTATGTGATACTAGTCGGGAGAGATGACATTTCTACAGTGTTCTCACTGATGTCATGCACTTGTTGTACTGACCAGTGCAGACAATGTCGACTAGCAAAATCTGGACTTACATATTTAGTATTCAAGAAATTCTGCTTGTTACATATAGTCTTACCATATGAACTGTTACCTAACAGTTTATACAAGTCAGACAAGATCTTGCAGTCAACATTCTCATCTCCTTTCCGTCTAGCTGCTGTCACTTCTTGCACAAAAGGTCTGAAAGTTTCTTCAGGTGTGTATTGAACTAACAAGTGCACTTTGCTAACTACTAAACCTTTCTCTAGATACCACTTAAGTAACGGAGTACCTAGTAGAAGACCTGATCCATGGAAACTACCTATCAACTGTCTCTGAGGTTGACGCAGTTTCCCTACACTTTCTAGATAAGTTTTCATATGGTCACCTACATCTTCTTTGCTGACAAGAATGTTCTTGAAAACTGGTGTCATTTCAGCAAAATATGGTTTGAGATGTTCAGGTGTGTGAATATCTACTTGAATCAACCCAAACACTGAACCACTTTTCACACCTTCTATTATCTCAGCTTGACTCATCTTACCAGCTGAAGACGGTCTATTAACACTCCATTCAGGTTTCAGTTTCAAACACTGAGTGTTTTTTCGTAATTTGATCCACTGACATTCATATTGTTCTACTACTGTGTAACCTAAACTTTTCAGATACAGAGTTACAGCACCTGTTTTAGTAGAACGCTCTTCTATCGATTCCCGACCCTTCGTACTAGTCATCAATGTCTTGTTGATCTGACATGTATGACCATGCCAATAGCAACCGTGGAACTGATATATCAATTTACGATCAGGGACTATCCCATCTACTCTTATACGCTGACTACCTACACTGACTTCACCATAGTTGTATTGATGTAAAATAGGTACTTTGTCTACTATAGCTCTGTAACGGAGCCATTCTGCAGCTGAGTAACTGATTTGCTGACTGAGAACAGGCTTAAAATCATCTTCGTGACGTCTCACTGCATAGAAACCTGTACAATGAGCTTCACCCATACATTTCAAGTACAAACTATTTGCATCTACTCCTAAAATGTGATCACACTTTTTACTCTCAACTCCATACTTACGCTCTCTTATTCTAGTTATACCACTACGATGGTGTCTGTGGAATATTATAGCAGGTCCACCAACTAAATTCTTTCTCAGTAAGTTGTGGACTTCTTTTTCATGATGTGAAAAGAGAACATAAGGTGTCGCATTCAACTCAGTGTTCTGAAAGAGGAACTTCAAAGTCAAACCTGGAAGTGTCAAACCATCTTTGAACATGTCGACACTCCTTTCTATGAAGAACTTGCTATGTTCATTTATAGCTCTGACAAATGGAGCTACATCTAAATTGTTATAGTACACTAAGTAGTCTTTCATTGTTTTCATTTTTTCTTTCACCCACACTTCTTTACAGCTTCTATACTCAGCTTGAGTTATACCTTTCCCAGTCAGAGAGCTATAGAAACTTCTCCTAGGTGGGAGAGTTGTGTTATCTAATTTTCGGACATTGTCCATCCACTCATAAGGAAAAAAACCTTTCTCTGTGTCTTTCAAAAAAGCTTTCAAATAACTAGCGTAATTATAACCTGGAGCTAGATAGTTCACCATGTCTAAGAAGACTAAGTGCTCAGTGTATACAGCAATGTACTGGTTGCACCTTTTTATAGTCGTCATAGGTTTCTTTTCTCTTTCTGAGAAGAAAGTGTGGAAGCTTCTCTTTATTAGATTTAAGTCATATCGACCTGAGTTAAAACCTACTACAGGTACTCTGTTCATATAAGCTGTCAGAGCTTGTTTAGCTCTGACGACAGGTGATAAATTATACTTACTTTTCTCTAACTTAGCAGCTTTCAAAGCTGCACTCTCTAACCTTTCCTCTTCAGCTTGCAGAGCATCTAGCTGATCTGTCACTACTTTAAAACGCTCTCTGACACATTCACCTATTTCACAAGCTAACATATCTATGTACCCTAATACACGACTGACTAAGTCATCATTTCCCCTGTTACTCTCTCTAACAAAACACACTGGTTCTGTATACCCTGGAAAGTCACTAGCTACACTAGCAGACAGTGGTACATGATCTAACTCAAAAGTTGTGTTACAACTTTTCTCACCGTTCTTTACAAAATAACTTTCAAAGTCGAAAGCAATCTTATATGGGTATATCTTTAAGTGAGCAGGTGTATGTACACCTAGCTCACTCAACTTCTGAAATATAGTTCTACTAGGTTTGTACACACCCCCTTTGTATATAAATCGTACTTTAGTACAATCTTTTGTTACAGCAGTGTGTCTCTTCAAGTTGTAATTAGAAGAGAATGCTTTGTAACATTTTTCACAACTGTACACGCGCCCATATTTACACATGTCTACTATCAGACTCAAGTGGTTGCGGCACATGTTGAGATTCAAGACTTTCTTGCTACTACAAAGCTTGCTACGCACTACAGTCACTTTATTAGTACTAGACAGCTTGAACACTCGTATGTCTATTTTGAATACTTTCTCTAATCTATCTAAATCACTTAAGAGAATACCTTTGAACTTTTTCTGACAAGTGTCTGGATAAGCTTCTTTGAAAAGCTCTACAGTTCTATCTAATGTTTTATACAAGTGGTGTGACAAGCATCTAAAGAAACACAAGTTGTCTCTGTACACTCTCTTACTGTAAGAGTCTCGGTGGAAGTGTAACATACCTCTTTTCCTGAAACTAGGAGGGACACTCTCTAACTTACCTAAGAACACATTTGTAGGTCTAATATAAGTCAGATTCACATTCACATTACCTACTACTGTCCACTTTGTGTCAGGTCTACTTGTGTCAACTTTCACTTTACTTTTCAATAGATCTATGCAACTTTCAAAGCTCTCAGAGTTCTTAACTAAGAAGTAAGGGTCTTGATGGTCTTCACTGTCATAAAAAACTGAAGAGTTGTTAGCTGAAGCATGAAAATACATGACTCTTTGCTCAGCGTCTTCAGTGCAAGTCAAAATTCGACCAAAAGACACAGCTACTCTATAACTGTATAACTGGTTCTCATGTATAGCTCTGAGAGCTGTCACTATCTCACTCACTCCTTGATCAGATTCAAAAGTAGTTAATCTGACGTTATATATAGCTTGTACACAACCTAACACAACTAAACCTTGACCTATCGATCTGAAATTTGATTTGTAATATTCTAAGAAAAGAGAGTTTTTCTCAATCTCTTCAGGTAAAACTGTTTCACTAGAGAAGACTTCTCTCAAGCAAGTCTCTGAAGTACACAAGTTCTTACTACTGTTATGTATAGTAACTTGTCTAGGAATTCTAGGTGCATTACACCGAATACAACTGATAGTATTCACGTGTCTATGCATTTTAAAAACTCTTCAGATATACACTCTCTCCTTCTTTTTTTTCTTTCCTTTTTTCCACTAAAACATACTCACTAACAAACAAGCAGACAGACAGACAGACAGACAGACACATAATGCAAAGAATTTACAGCCCTATCAATACAGTGTTGAGGAACCTTACAACTGATGTAATTTAATTGTTGAGCACTCACCTAATCAGTCTCATCGCAAGTGGTAACACCTCTGTAAAAGTTCTTGTCACTCTCCAGCATCGGCCCAACACGTTCCAGTATGTCTTTGATCGTGTTGACAGTCACTGTGTACCCACAGTGTATTGGGCTTGTTGTTGCTCGACCTGCCGGCAGCGCTTTATCCATTTCTTCCACGTACGACGACGTTCCGATGTGGATCTTAGGTTGTCCCCTGTAGAGGTTGACTAAGACACCTGTGTGTTTGACAGGGTTGTCTAAGTAGTTCAGATAGTTCTGGACTGCTGGCGCTCCTTTCTTGGCTTCTTCTTTAATCCTGTCATAGTTCTCTATGATAGATTTGCTCTGGTAGAAGAGCCCTCTGAAGTCGTTTGCCCGTAAGTTGACGCACCTCTCGTAAGGCTTGTTCAAATATTGCCTTATTGAGACGCCACTGATGAAGGGGAGCTTGTATACTTCAACTAGCGTGCATGTATCCCCCGGTGGGTAGAAGAGTTGGTCAGGAACAATGCTACCTTCAGCTTGTTGAGATGGGAAACCAAACCGACTAGGCCACTTCTCACCAGTCAAAGGGACTATGCGGAAGTTAGCCAGCTTAGACCCAACTTTCTTGGATCCATTCCTCGGCGGAAGCGGTGTCACAACAGCAGTATCAACCGTAGATTGGGAAGTAACACTTCCCACACCAGCCTTTACAGCACGTGCAGCAGCTGCAGCTACAGTAGCCACACTCTTGGTGTACTTTCGTTTCTTTTTTTTTTCAACAACTGCTTCTGGCTGAATCTGTGGAGATGGACCTCTTTTAGTAGCAGTCGTCACGCCCTTGGGAGGATTCACTTCACCACTTGTGTCACCTACTACTCTTGAGTAGTACTCATCCATGACTACTGTAGCTTCCCCGTTGATGACGACGACAGTGTCGGTCAAGCCAGGAGTGATGACGGCCCCGGCACTATCCCTCACTACAATGTCGGCTGGTAGAGCTGTAGTGACAGGTGAGGAAGGTGGCGCACAGCGTCCTTCAGCTTCAGCTTTCTGGAACCACTCATCTAGTACTTCATTCAAGTCGTGCCCCATGATTTCACCTTCTTCTACTTCGTCCTCTGTCAAGTCGATGACGATTGGCGTACTGGGTCGAAGTATCTCATCACCAGTCAAGTCGATGATGACTGGAGGAGTAGCGGCAGTGGGAAGAGCTCCATTGCCTCGGCCCACGGGCATGACGTGTGACAGGGTCTGGTAAGTGAGGACATCTTGGGGTGGTTCAGGGTTGCTGAAGCTTGTAGAGCTCAAAACTGGTGCTGACGTAGATACATCACGGTCCAGTACGCCAGTGGAAGGAGCCAGCATGCAGTCCAGATCGTGATGTAACCCCAAGATAGCTGCACTCTGCTCTTCAGGTGTACTTGGACGATGAATCCACTGTACTTCATTGCTCACTGTAGGAGGTATCTCCACAGAAACGTCCAGAACTAAGTTCTTGCTCTTAGCTACTTTAGAACTCTTCTTAGAGCTCTTGTTGCCAGCAGACCGCATCCTAAACTAAAACAGTTAGTTTTGTAGAAGTTGAAAAGTAGAGGCAGCGTGTAGAGTGGCAGGTGTAGAGTAGAGTAGTCGTCACAGTTGAGCAGCTCAGGAGCGGTTTGATTTCAACTGAGCAAATCAAGGGGTATATATACTAATTTTACTGAGAACGATTGTCAAACGTTGTCACACGTTTGTTGAACGACAATAGACGAACATTTGACGTCTGACATTTTTTTCATATTTCATTTCTAATTGTTATTGTACGACAATTATACGCACATGTCACTATAGTAAAGCACTAGGCTGAGTTTAGATACAATGTATCTTTATCAACCACACTACATAAATAAGCACGGGATAACCCATAACAGACTGGTGCTTCTGCGGAGAGCAAAACAAAAAGTTGAAAAACAACAGTTGGAAATGTGAACTCTATTCAGATAGCACAGTGGCTGTCAGCTGGATGGGGCGTTGCAACATAAAAGGAACGTTCATGAATGATGTATCTTATACTACACTTTTCAAGATGAAAAAATATAAATACAGTCTAAATTTTTTTTAAAACTTATTATATGATTGACAAGTTTGAAGGTGAAGTTTACATTTTCTTCTTGACGTTTATTTGAAAGATTTTCGTTCAAGTGAGTTAATTTGTGAACACTACTTTTCTAGAGAGGGTGGGGGAAACGATTAGTGTACGTTGAAAACAACCGGCTGTGATCAGATTCAAACTGAGCAGCTCTGAGACAACATGTCCAGTGCAGCTTGTACACCTCTACCGATTTCACTCAGCACTAAACACAGGCGGTCAGTTTGGGAGTTCATTTCAGACGTCAAGAGTGGAGTAGAGACTGGTGAGGAAAAGCAGTTGTTCAGATATTGTCCTGAAGAGTACATCAGAGATAGTTACATACCTCCAAATTTAGATTTTTCAAATTGTTTTCTGCATAACAACACGACTCCCATAAATGCTAGTAGTCCTTCTCTCAAGAAGTTCATAACTAGTTCTACTGGGAAAGCTACTCAATCTGAAGTAGTGAGTAACGTGTTACTGCTAGTTTCTAAGTTACAACACAGTGTAACTTCTCATAGTGTAGTAGCTTCAGCTATCAACTTTCAAAAATGTAGGACGAAACCCTACTTCAAAATTAATCAGCTCGAATCACACCAGCTGGGAAATTCCGTGTTCATCTCTACGAGTATGGTACATGGCTTAATCAAGCACACAGTATCAGCTCCTGACAAGATAACACGTGCTAAATACTCTTCAGATCGGTTTTTGTATGAAAGAGCATACAAGACTGAGATTGGACACAATGCAAACGGGTGTTGTCACGTTGTAAGAGTAGTTGTACAACGTTGTCAAAACCCTACTCTACTGTGCCAAGGAGTCTTGTATGAACTGGTGACAGCCTTTCCAACTCAATCCTTCTCCCCTAACTGATGAAAAAAAAACCTTGACCAATAGTCTATTAGATGCTTCACAAAAAAATAAAAAAAGTGAAAAAAAGGTATAGGTGTACTAACAAACTAACTCTGGTCTCTCATATATTGAGAGACCCCCCTTCAAACTGTCACTCTACTTCTTAAAAATTTTACATGCACACTGTGTTTTAAACGGTTAGTTGTCAAGTCATAAATCACTCAGAGTATATAGGGTCGTGTAAGTGCACTCACTCATTCAAACGACCTTTCAACGTCATCATGAAGACAGCTCACGACCTCTACACGCTAGTTAAAGCTAGATACCCTGAAGACGAGTTAGTATTACAGTATGTGTGTGAAAGAAAAGAGTCTGTCACATGCACTGTAAAAACTTTACAGTACATTTTCAATCATTTCAAACAGACTTTAGAGCATAGGAAATGGTTGTATTACACTTGGGTTCTGCTAAGTGATAGCTTCAATGAGAGTGAAGCTAAATGTATAGACAAGTTGATAATGAAGCACGACTTGTCTAAGTTTTCAGCTGTAGAAGCTGTTGGATACGGGTGGAAGTTTGGCCGCCTTAAGAGTTCAAAACCTCTCAAGAACTCTGACCACCTTGCAATGTGGGAATCAGCGCTGAAACATCACTACGCAAACAACCCTCATCATCCTCAGTACCACTCTAATCAAGACATGCCGACACATTACTTGTTAGAGAGTATCATAGACATGCTAGGTTGTCGGCTTCAAAGGAACTTAGCAGGTCGTTCAGATTTGAAAGTAGAAGACATTTTCAAAATCCCAGATACGTATCTAGAACGTTACACTGAAGCAGACAGACACAGAGTTAAAACTTATTTAAGTCAGTGGGAGCGTGATATTACAACGTCCCCTCATCGTAGTGGTTTAGCGCTCAGAATGTTATTGTAAACACTCTGATAAAAAAGTGAAACGTTAGTGCATCGTATAGAGTTGGGTGGGGTGGGGGGTGTGTATAGTATTAGCATAGGGTGTATGGGGTGGGGGCACCCCTCTAGTGTGAAATGGATAGGGGGGCGAGGAGTTCGAACTCAGAACGTTTTGCATACTCTTTACACGATTTCCCTACGTATTCTAGTCTAAAGAGCTATATAAAAGCTCCCCCTAACCTACAACACCCCATACAACGCTCTACCTACCTACCTGCCTGTCTACTCCTTCACACACTCACTCATCATGGCAGATTTCAATTTAGTAGTACCTGTATCATCATTCTTCAAAGGAGAGCCGTTAGGATACTTACCAGACGCTATGCTACTGAAAATAAGTAGTAAGTTGCCGACATCAGATTACATACGGTTAGGTTCATACCTCAAAGTGAACTTGAAGGACATGGGATATCTCAGTTGTGAGAGAAGTGTCATAACTCAAGCTAGAGAAATGTTCACTACTTGGTACCAGAAAAGTTGTACTACTAGGTGGAAGGAACTAGCAGACGCCTTGGAAGAATCTTACCGTATGGACCTCATCCAATTCTCACGTGAGTACATGGACAAGCATGACATGTGGGATGGCTTAGAGAGTGGAGACATGGAGTGGAAAGTGCAGAAATATTTCTCTCTTTTAGCTGAGCTCTGCCCTAGAGACTGGAAGACCATAGGGATCTACTTAGGGTTGACTTCTCATGAACTAGCTTTCATCTCTCAACCTGTGCCTTCTGACAGAACTGTCAAGAACCCTGTCTATGAAGTGCTGAGAGCTTGGAAGTACAACGAGACGTCTGAGCCTATGGCTCTGATGAAAGTGTTGCAAGACGACATGGGTCGCAGCGACGTCGCAATGTATGTTCAAGGGTTGTATGCAGCTGTACCCAAAGACATAAAAGTGAGCTGTGTCACTCCAGTGTTGACCACTCTCGTCTGATCACTGCACTAAGATGGACGTCTCTAGCACTGTGGAATCTGTTGAATTCGATCCTAGACTACAGTCACCTTTCACTATGCTAATAGCTGGACCTACATCGTGTGGTAAGAGTCGTCTAGTATTCGAAGTGATAAATAACGTGAAGACTCTCGTCACACCTGAAGTACACGATATAACTTACTGCTACAGCCAGTGGCAACCAGAGTTTGAAAAGTTGAAAAGTGCAGGTGTGAAATTCAACGAAGGTCTTCTTACAAGAGATGAACTTTTCAACTCTAGTCGAGATACTACTAAACACTCGATGCTAATCATAGACGACTTGTTAGACCCGGAATATGCACCTATAGCTAAAGACCTCTTCATCAAAGGTTCTCATCATCTGAACATGAATGTAATATTCATTACTCAGAACTTATTCTTTGCTAACAAAGACTTCAGGACTCTCAGTTTAAACAGCCATTATCTAGTTATTTTCAAGAACCCTCGAGATATGAGTCAGATAAGTTATATATCTAGACAAGCTTTCCCAGCACAACCATCTTTCTTGACTCAGGTATATAACAAAGAGACTACAGCTAAGCACTCATACATAGTGTTGGACTGTAAGCAGAGCACACCTGACAACTTGCGAGTGAGGAACAGTATAACAACACCTTGGAACAGCGTAGTATTCATTCCTACTGGGAAAAAGCAGAAGAAATGAAGGGTAGTACTAAGAGTAAGCGTGCTGAGAGTCTTAAGCGCCGTCAGAGAAGTGCTTACTACCAAAAGTTAGTTTCTTTACGTCGTCATTACTCTCTGTTGAAACATATAGCTAAATGTAGTACTACAGACTGTCAACATTTAGTGAGAGGTCTCAGTGAAGAAGTGATCAGACTAATGAGTGTCATATGTGTCAATGTAATGAACAAAACCTTGACACCGAACTCAGTTCACGCAGTCAAGAAGTTATCGCCGTACAAGAAACAACTGAAGGCTATAACAAAACCTAAGATTACTGTCATAGCTAAGAGACGAATACTACAGCAGAAAGGTGGCTTCATAGGTGCACTACTAGGTGTAGCACTACCTCTTATTACTAGTCTCATAGGATCAGCTGTCAAACGGTAGTCATGTCTTACACACGTATAGCTTTAGTGAGACCTGATTTAGTGGGTAGAAGCGACACCCCCATTTCTTCTACTACTAACACTGACCCACTACCTACTGCAACACTCGCGTCTTCTGCTCCAGCTGTGCTACCAGACCCTCAAACTCAGTTTTATGAGAGTCAACTAGTCAGAGAAGAACTATCCCCACACAGTAGTCTAGTGGAGATATTGAGTCACTTACAGAAAGAAGCAACTAGAGTATTGAATGACTCTCAGTTGAACAGTAGTGAGAGACTCAGTAGATACAACCAGCTCATGACTAAATCTTCTATACTATACAAAAAAGCTAAAATTGTGAGTCGAGCTGCTTCTTCTATGAACCCTAGAAATATTACTCCACACCGTCACAGAAAAGGTAGAAGAGGAGAAGAAGCAGACGATGAAGCTAGTTCAGGCGAGGATGACGATATGTTTTCTACTACTAGTCATCAAACTCCAACTCCAAGTTTACCTGGTGGTAGTGGAGACGATGAATATGAGTCTCAAGAAGAAGAAGGAGAAGAAGAAGACACAGGACCTATAGGTAGACAAGGTGTCATGGTGATGGATGCTCTAATTCAAAGGCGTGTACCTAATACTTATCAGAAGACTGCTATGAATCTGTATAGACACTTGGCAGACTCTGACAAAGGTCGAGGTACTATCAACTGGACTCCTAGTGGTGAACTAGTAGTGCACGGGCGGCGTATAGAAGGGAGTAACATCATTGATCTACTAGGTGATGCAGCTCGGAAAAATAGTCTAACTAAGAAGCAACCTCTCATAGGACAAAAGCCCTTCATCGCAGCTGTTAAAAGGCTGAACCCAGACTTGAAGTTCGTCAGAAACAAAGAATCTTTCAAGAGTGTTAGTTCTATGACTGGCTCTCCCTTCAGAAGACGTTCATATAGTGTAACACCAAAGCGTAAACGTAAAGCTAATACTGCACAGAGTGGTACTGGTATAACATCTCGTCAACTAGCAAAGTTATGGCGGACAAAGCTTTGAAGAAAGCTGTAGTAGATCGCTATACTTCAGTCAGAGAACCTGGAAGTTTCACTAGCGTGAGTAAATTGCGACACCATCACTTTAAGAAGACTGACTTAAAAAACATTGCTGAAGCTTTAGAAGATGTGGATGCTCACACTAGACACAAACCTTACAAGAGACGGTTCACAAGACACAAGACTCAGACTTGGGGTATAGATAGACAATGGCAGTTAGATCTTATTGACATGAGAGAGTCTTCACGTGAGAACAAGGGGTACCAGTATATTTTAGCTGGTATAGATGTCTTCTCAAGATATGGCTTTGCTCAACCTGTCAAGAGTAAGAAAGCTGTAGATGTATTAGAAGCTTACAAGAAAATGACTGAGAGTAGACAACCTGTTAAAATCCAGACTGACAAAGGAAAAGAATTTTTGAACCAAACTTTCAGAAGTCATCTAGAAGAAACTGGTGTGGAATTGTTCACTGGAGAGAACGATGACGTGAAATGTGTTATAGCTGAACGATTTAATGCCACACTGCAAGGTAAGCTGTGGCGTTGCTTTGCTTACTTCAACAACTACAAGTGGACAGGCATACTTCAAGATCTAGTCCACTCTTACAATAGTACTGTGCATAAGACACTAGGTGCAGCTCCAGTCGACATCACAGACAAGAACTCTGATGCTCTGTTCTACAGGCTATATGAACAACCACCAGACAAGAGGACTGTGCCCAAGTTACTTTTGAAGAAAGGTTCTAAAGTGCGCATGCTTGCTAAGAAGCGCGCTTTCAACAGAGGTTACGAACCTAACTGGACTGAGGAAGTATACACTATAGATTCTGTCAAACCTAAAGGATACCAACTGAAAGATGAACTAGGAGAAGAGATAAAAGGAACTTTCTACCAGCCTGAAGTTCAAAAGGTCCATGTCCGTCAAGGGAAGAGGTACGACATAGAGGAAGTAGTGAAGTACAGAGGCTCAGGTCGTAAGCGTCAAGCATACGTCAAGTGGAAAGGTTACGGGGATAAGTTCAACACGTGGGAACCTGCTAAGAACGTGAAAAAATGGCGTTCACAATGACACTACCTAGCAACTCGTCTATGAAAGTTTTCCCAGACAACACTCTGACAACTTACAACACATTGTTACCTGAGTATGTATCTTCTAGTACTCCAATGGAGTGTGCTCTGCAAGAAATAACGTGTCCTACTAGTTGGTACAACGTAGAATGTGAGACATTGTTGTTCATAGAAGGTGAAACAGACTCAACTATACCCAAGAGCGTCATGAGTGCTAAAAGACTACAAGAAGCACTACATAAGCGAAGCTCAGACTTTTTTCCTTACACAGCGAACGATCCTGTGTTGAATAGGAAAAGTTCAAGTATACATGACAGCGTAGCTAAGAAGTGTCTACAGCGAGGTGTAGAGATCAAACGCTCTAAACAAGTACCAGTACGACAACCTACAGCGAGACTTAGTGTAGAATCAGACCCAAGCTCTGGAGAAGTAGCGCGACCTGCGCCGCCACCTAGTGTCGAATCGGACAGCGAAACCGAAACTGAACCAGACCCTTTAGCAGAAGTGTCGCCATCTGGTGCAGACAGTATCACTTACAGAATAGTACGCGGTTTGAACCCCGAGAACCGTGCGAGTGCAGCAGTCTCAGCTGTGAGAGATTCACTCAACTTAAATTACACAGAAAAAGCAGCGTTCATAAACGGGCTTACTACTAGAGAGTCAGAAGTTTTGACTGAGGAAGAACTCAGAGTAGTGAAAATAGAATTAAAGTTGAAGTATTTAGATAAACTAGTCAACACTTTTCAATTTCCAGCAGTCCGGACGTATACAGCTTTCTCTCTGCAAGGTGTATATCTACAAGACAACTCTGACTTCATAAATTATCTGAACAAGTGTATAAACAGGAAACACCCTAGTATAATCAAGAAACTGAGGACACACCACAAGAACAATAAATCTAACGTGTTCACATACAACAGGTATACAATGAAGTGTATTGTAGCTCTACCTCCTGATGTTGTGATACAACTACCAGTAAACTTGGGTGTGCAGTTAGGGTTCGGAGGTGGTGTCTTCTTGATGAATAAGACTGAAGGTCAAGCTGTAGTAGACTTGAAGTTCAGAGCTCAGACTGTCTATGTATACTCTGATATAGTGAAACATAACATCGTTGGAGACAAGAGAGCACCTCTGTTGAGAGTTGTAAACATTAATCCACTGCTAGGTGACACACAGACTGTCACTTTCCAACCTTTGATGTACCAACCTGTGAGTAAGAGCAGCTTCAGACAGATCGCGATCTACTTAAGAGACAGCACAGGTCGTCCTATACCATTTGAACGTGGAGCAGTGACTGTAGTACTAGCTTTTAAGCCTATAAGCAACCACATATAGTAACAGTATACTTCAGCGCTTTGGCCCACCTCCATACTTAGCCCCTAGAGGGGAGTATGGTGCTTACTATGCTAAATCTCAGTTTGGTCACGGTGTTCTACCAGCTTTCGGTGGAGTAGCTAGGCAACGTGGTCATGGTATTGGATCTATCATATCAGGATTACTGCGAGGAGCTGTCCCCCTTTTGAGCACTATTGGTCGTAAAGTTGCTAAGACAGCTGGCACAGCACTACTCTCTACAGGTGCAGGAGTACTTTCAGATGTCATGGCTGGAAAACCACTCAAGAAGAGTGTAAACAAACATGTCAGAGGTCAAAGCCAAGCTCTGTTGAAGAGAGCTCATTCTTCAGCTCAGAACTACATAAACAGAGTGTCTCAACCGACTCCAGCCAAACGCCGTGCGACAGTCCGACGTGCAGGACGTACTAAGCAGCAGACAGGCAAAGGGCGCAAGAAGAAGAAGCAGAGTCGTGCTAGCAATAAAGCACTACTGTTCTAATCATGAGTCTGTTACATCCTCATGGCCAGACATGTGCTGTAGGAGAGTTAGATCTCCATGCAGTAGGAGTGACTCAAAAAGACATTCTGAAAAGTCAGACAGTCACTAAGACAACTAACAATGCTTTGACAGACCACACTGACTCTTTCGACTTTACTTTTGAGCCAAGTACTCTGTACACAGATTTGAGTGAAGCAGAGTTGTACTTGGAAATAGAAGTTGTAGATGCTGCTGGGACACGTCTAGCAGTAGGTGACGAAGCTGCACCTGTGAACAACATAGGCCACTCCCTTTTCTCTTCTGTTCAACTGTTGATCAACGGAGAGAAAGTGACAGGGAACAATGAAGACTATGCACTGAAATCGACATTGTTAGACTTAGTAGGAACTGAAGTGAACGACAAGACTACTCGGTTGAAGGGTCTACAGAAGTGGATGATGGACACAGCTGGCCACATGGAAGGACGAGTTGCTGCTAACACGGGTTTCGTTGCTCGCCGGAAAGAGTTCAGTGCAAGACGGACTCACGGAGTCATCATCAGACCCCACATCGACCTCCTCAAGCAGTGCAAGCTCTTCCCTTCACATTGTGAGTTCAAGTTCATATATGAACGTAGCTCTCCAGCTTTCTACATGATGCAAGCTGCAGACTTGGACTTCAAAGTGAAGATCACTAAAGCTGAGATGAGCGTGCGCCAAGTGACTGTGAGAGACGAAGTAGCTGAAGTCCACAATAAAACAGTGATGAACCCTCAGTTCGGGCCATTCAACTACACTCTGACGAGGTGTCGAGTCACTAAACACACTCTAGACGGAGGGTCACAAGAGTACAGTTGGACTCAACCCGACACAAGCCAGATCCCGACCCGTGTCCTACTAGCTTTAGTCAAAGAGACTGCAGCGTCAGGCACTAAAAGCGAGAACCCGTTCAACTTCCAGAACTACTCAGTGAGAGAAGTAGGTCTGAAGTATGATGACCATAAATATGAAGTGAAGACTGACTTTGCTGCAGGGAACTGTGTGAAAGCTTACAGGAACTTGTTCAGAGAGACAGGTCTACTAGCTGTAGGTCAAGATTGTGGTCTCACTTTAGAACAGTTCCAATCAGGGTACACAGTCTTCGCTTTCGACCTGACTCCAGACAGGACTCCTGAATGCCCACGCATCAACTTAGTGAAGCAAGGGAAGTTGACTGTGTCTCTGAGGTTCAACGCCCCTACAAATCACGCCATCTCAGCTGTCATCTGTGCTTTCTACGACAACAACATCCAACTCACAGCTGACAGACTACCAGTCACAGACTACCACATGGCCTGAGAAGATGAAGACTTCACAACTGAACACTGTTCTTAGCCAACACCCTCACACTCGACGATACTTCCTAGGTACTTTCCCTAGTGATGAGTGCCCTGCTGAAGCAACACCTCTGACCTGCTTTGTCAGTAACACACACCCCCACACACAACCTGGACAACATTGGATAGCTTTCTATGTTCAGAGTGATGGAGTAGTGTACTATTTCGATCCTTATGGTTTACCCCCTATGAGTGTATATCACAGAGCGTTCTTGAAGAAATCGTCAGACAAGCGTGGGACGTTCAACAAGCAACAACTACAAAGTTTATACACTAAGACTTGTGGAGCTCATTGCATCAACTTCTTGATAGAAACATGTCGAACCCAAGACCCTCAACACACTCTACACAACCTTCTCCAACTGCCAACCAACCTGACCGATCGCCTGGTAGAGCCATACATGAGTCTATACTAAAGTCTCTAGAGCAAGAAGCTGCAAGTACTAAACACAACTTACTTGCAGACAGCACTCAGAGAGAATTAGACGTGATCGACGGGTTGAAGAGTAACGCTGATGTCATGGATAAAATAATTGATATGATCAGTCAGCTCATGTACAGAGTGAGGCAACTAGAAGAAGTTCAAGACAAGGCAGAAGTGGAGAAAACTAAAACTGGAGGAGGGTGTGGGTTGAACTGTGCCAATAACTCATTCACTTTGTAACTGCTTTGCTTTTTGCTTTGTGTGAAATAAAAAAGAATGAAAAAAACAAATTGTGTCGTGTATCTGTGTATATACCAACGGTATTTATTGAATACTAAAGTTAGTATTCCATCTGCATGTGACGGTATTACTGAAATGTCATTGTTGACATTTGAAAGCCACGTGGTGTATAGCACGTGTACCTTGTATTTACAAAGTTAGTAGGTCATATTGACATATATTAACCAATCAGAAGCTTGTAAAGTATGTCATGACCTCTAATCTAGGTCAGTGACGTCACTTCCTGTCATATAGAGGCTTCTGATTGGCTCTTAAAGGTCACTTCCGTTCTGCAAGTGTCAACTGACCTACTTGCTACCGTTTCTTACGCGCTGAATATGCTCCTATATACTACTAATATAAGTGTGGATATGATACATCATGCATAAAAGCCGATACTTAAAGTTGGGTTGAGTGCCCCCCCCTGCCCCCCCCCCCCCAAATTAGGATTTGCTTCCCACGCCTCTGATTCTATAGATTATACTACCCCTCTCTTAGAGAAAACCCAGCGACGTATGGTAGCCCCTGTGAGGCTAGCCTTGTATTAATTAGGGGAATAGTGTTGCCTGGTACAAAGCCCTGTATCTATGTACTACTCACACCTTGCTTTAATGAACGTATTTCGTATCAACAATATTTGGTTGATACGACACACTTTTTGGGACAGATTTGTCATCATTTATACATGTATACAAATGGAGGAACTGAAGCCCAATATCAAAATAGCTCAATTCCAGATGAAGAGTGTACGATACATGCTTTTTTTTCTTAACCCCTGGCAGGATATCTAAAGCAAGAGGATGCCAACAATGCAATTCCTGGTATGGATATTATACGACTTGTATGTACTCTTCTACTTCAATATTAATGCAATACATGTAACTGACCTTCACAGGGGTCTTGTCCTGTGGTAGCGGGGGTGACGGACCAGACCCCGTCCGTACAGATCCGGTCGTAGGACGCCCCATTATCCGTATAGCCATCCTTACAGGTGTAGGTGATCATCTCGTTCTCCCGGTCACTGTACTCGGGCAGGTTAGCGTTCACGTCCGTAGGGGGGATCCCACATGCCACCTCTGCACAGGGAGAGCATATTTTCGCATATTAATTATTTAAAAAAAGATTATTCATATCTTGATTAATTTTTAGCAAGATCTTGGGCAAGAAAAACAAGCCCCCACCGACCTCAGTGACCTGAATAACTGGTTGCCTTCAGGAAATTGATTTTTAACAGGAATATCAAAGAAGTTCTATGATATTCTTAGTTACTTGAGGATTTAGGGAGTCATCCTGAGCAGTTGTGTGTCAATGTGGTGATTCGAGACTCATGCAAATAAAAAGAAAATTAAATTAAAACCCTTATTTTTGGACCATGTTGCATGAAACACACTTTTTTGGCCTAACATTTTTACACTCACGTGCACAGATGGATCCATCCCAGGCTGAGCCGTAGTCACAGATACAGATATAGGACCCGGGCACGTTACGACACTCCACGTTGTTACCAGTGCCGCACTTGTCACTGGCACATTCATCATCATCTGCAACATTCACAAAAACCGACCGAGATGCCATCAACTAAGGACCTTGTATTTTGGCTTGTTGATATTCGAAGGTATTGTTTAAATTAGGGCCTACAATTCCAATAATAACCAAACATCTGCGACAAAATAGTTTTTTGGGAATATCCCCCATTTCCCCCTGAAGATGACTGTTGAGCCCTACTCAGCAAGGTTACATTTTGGCACTGTGCAGTCATGCCTTATAATGGCAAAGGATATTATGCATTAAATCATTTTATCTCTTATTGCAGGGTTAAGTATCGTTAACCAAGTATACACACATTCGCAAGGGAATATATCAATGTCTGCTGGATATACCTATGCACAGCAAGATTTCCCCATTATATGAAGAGAGAACAGCAATTTGAGAGATTCCTACCTTCACAGGGGAATGTGGATGTATCTGCAGGATATACCCAGGCACCATCAGTGCAGGTCAAGTCGTAGGAGTCCCCATTACCTGTGAACCCCGTCTTACAGGTGTACGTGACCACGTCTGCCTCACGGTTTGTGTGTGCATCCATGTCAGCACAGGCATCGGATGGTGGTAGTGGACAGGCTTTTTCTAAAAGGGAAATTCTAATAGCATTAAATTGTTGCCTTTACAAACACATTTCCTACACTAATGAACTTGGGCTTTAGAAATCAATTCACATATTACTATAATTATGTTAACAAAGGTCATGCATATCCATAGGAGGAGGATAGAGATTTATAAAACAAGGATATAGTTTTAGTTTGGGTCGAAATCTACGACCGATATAAATATATGCATCATTGAAGATGATCTAGTATGATATTCACTTGTCTTAAATTACCTGAGTTAAGACTTAAGGCACTTACAGAATACACAAATTCTATATATTAGATATGATACACTTACCGGTGCATTCTGATCCGTCCCATGCAGAGTCATAGTCACAGACACACACGTAGGATCCTGGTATATTCCTGCAGTTGTCTTCGAAACCCGCGCCACAAATATCAGGTGTGAGACACTCATCATCATCTGCAACACAAGGTAGTATATATTTAATTAAAAAGTTGGAATTCAATTCTAAAACTTTAATTTGTTTATTATAGACCAGCTGTTTTACACACAGCTTACTCTTCTTCTAAACAATGATGAATCTACAAAAAAACTAGTCCAAATGATGTTAAAAGAAAGAAATAGGACTTACCAGCACAAGGGTTCACACCATTGGTGATGACCCAGTCGCCATCTGTACAGGTACGTTGGTAGTTAACACCATTGCCTCTGAAACCGACCTTACACTCGTATGTTAGTTCTGTGACGGAATGATCGTCGAACTCAGCCAAATCTGCATTTGCGTCATGTGGTGGATTGCCACAGGCATCCTCTGAAAACACAATAAAAGTAGAAGCTAGTTCCAAATCATGACCATTTACATAATCCATTACTATTTTGAACTGTTTGAGGATGATGTGATGCCTTCAGGTCTATTTTCATTTCCCGCCATGATGCACCAATGCAGCTCAGGCAACTAACTACCTTGTAGATACTGCAGTGGTCATCATGCTGACCTGTAGGGTTGGCATCATGCTTGAAAGCAACACATGAGTAACTCACCAGGGCTGTTTTCATATGTATCATAGCAATAACTGGAATAATGCATAAAAGCAGTATGCAATTTTTCCTCATTAAGTTAAATGTTTAAGTCATAAGTTATGTAAAAAGAGCCTTACCGACGCACTCGTAGGTGGTACTGTCCCAAGCTGCGCCGTAGTCACAGATACAGGTGTATGAGCCGGGTACGTTGCGGCACTGTGTACTATAACCCGTGCCACACTTGTCTCCTGCAGCGCACTCGTCAATATCTGCAACATGCAACAGTTGAAGCACACCGTATTCGACAAAATATGATTTAGTTCCCACAACCAAGTAAGCAACCCCACCCTTTTCGGCTGTTTGCTGGACTAGAAAAAATAATATTTTCCAGCAATCTTTAGCCCAATTATAATCAAATGTAAAAGATTATTAGATTGATTGCAGTAACCGTCTAAGGGCTGCATCTCGCAATACTGCGTTTTGCCCTTTGTCGATTCTGGCACCATACTGACTCTAGAGGGTTACTTGCCAGTTGTGCATTCAGGGGTTGTTATCAAGGAACTGAATGCTCGATGTTCAAGTAAATTTGTAGCTTTAACCCCTAACTAACTGTGGAGACTGGCCACTGAAAAAGTATTCTGCACAAATTTATGTACTCACCATCACAACTGCCTGTGCCAGTCCAGGCACCCCCTGTGCAGGTGAGGGTGTAGTCAGTCTCAAACCCATCTCTACACGTGTAGACAGCCATGTCGCCTTCACGGTTAGACTGGGCTGCCACGTCAGCATTGGCATCATTGGGCGGGTTTGAACACGCCATTTCTGTTCAACATAGTCATAGAAAAGATGTCACTAAAAAGTCATGAACCACTCAGTTTGGCAATTTGAGACATGCATGGGGCACCACTTGAATTTGAAGGCCTGAAACAACATTTTGCCTCGTTCAAGGAGAAATCATGGCTAGCTAATTACTTTCACAGAGAAAAACTGAGCCTTGCCCCTATATTTACATATTCAGGCATTTTAGGGAGAGTTATGCCATGCTGAACTCTCTATAAATTCTAATTGCAAGACAGTTATGACAGAATGAGGTTACCACGATTGTGATGATTATGGTGATGGTTATGGACAACAGATACTAGAACTTATCCCAGTTAGTGGAAAAATAACGGTTTTCCAACCATTTTTAAAGGTTAGAAATAAACCACTGACCTTGGCACACTGCTCCATCCCAGGCTGCACTATAGTCACAGATACAAATATACGATCCCAGTGTATTACGGCATTGGGCTTGGGTACTTGTGCCACATTTGTTTGCATCGGTACATTCATCGATATCTGCAAGTATAGCAGAGGTCATAAATCAATCCAGTGAATTCAGAAATATTTATAGAGAAAGATTTTAACAATTGACATTATACATATGCTATATTGTTGTAAAAATAAAGCTGATTTGCGGTGCTGAAGCCCACTAATGCAGATTCTTTCCCACATGATTTAGATTTGGAATGACCATTTATGGGACCATGAAAGTTTAAAGAGCAAAATGTAAAAGAGAATAACATCACTCTAGAAAAAAATGACTCACCATCACAACTGCCAGTGCCAGTCCAGGCACCCCCTGTGCAGGTGAGGGTGTAGTCAGTCTCAAACCCATCTCTACATGTGTAGACAGCCGTGTCGCCGTCGTGGTTGGACTGGGCTGCCACGTCAGCATTGGCATCATGGGGTGGATTTGTACATGCCATCTCTGTAGAATAAAAGAAATGTTGAAAAGATGTGGAAATGATACTGTTGTATTTCTGAGGTGCTTTTTTCATTAAACATATTTTTCATGACGCTTTATGGCCTGATAGCAAATCTGAACACCATAATTATAATAGGCCTTACAAGGTTAAACTTGTAGGGAAAGGTTAAAATACCATCTTACCTGTACACTCATCAGTTGTGGGGTCCCATGCCTCACCATAATCACACACACACACATAGGAGCCTGGTGTATTGCGGCAGTGGGACTCGTAACCTTCGCCACATATACCATCCAAATCACATTCATTGTCATCTGTAAAATACATATTGTGTATATTAGGGAAAATATTGGCTGTTCCTTGTCTCCCAGTGTTTGAAGGCTAACTGGGTCACAGGGGTGGATTGTGGAAAGTGCCACCCAGGTGACCCAGAGGAGGGAGACCCGGAACTGAGACTGCAGCGTCGGAGGAGCAGACCACTGCAGGAGTAATAGTAGTTGTACACTGATAGTTATACCGTTATAATAAACCAACATAATTATAACCTCCGGAAATTAGCATACTAACTATTAGTTCTAATAACCATTATGAGCCGATAGTTAAATTCATATTTTCACTCAGAAAGCCTTTTCTCAACTGATGCGGGCGGTGTCAGCAAAGCTGTTAATTTTCCTTAACTACACTAACTGTCCTTAACTTCATCTTCATAATTATAGAGTGATCAGGTGTATATATCCCAGTCAGCAAAGATACATTGGGCCAACGTTGGGCCAACAGTAGTCAATGTTGGAATGACGTCAGATTCTGACATTGGGCCAACGTTCATTTGTCCGTCCATCAGAACGTCGCCATGACGTCGCAAAGAAATGACGTTGGCCCAACGTTGGCCCAACATTACGACGTTGGCCCAACGTCAGATTTTTAACGTTGTGCCAACGTCTTATGACGTTGTACCAACGTCAAGCCGACGATATTTAGAGCCTAAAAATGACATTATTCCAACATTTATTTTCTAACATTTATTGGTGATGTTAGCCCAATATTGTGCCAACATGTTATATGTATATGTTTACCCAGCTTCAAATGTGATCATCATTTTAGAGACTCATTCTCTATTTGCACCTTAATCCTAGTCCAAGGGGCCAAGAAGTGATACAAAAAAGGGTTTCAACCATTATCTTATCTGCTTGCCATTACCCACAAAATGGTGTCCTCATATAAATATTGCTAGGATTATGGTATCTCAATTGGAATTTTGGTAGTTAAACATTTTGTAGTTTATGAATGCTATACTTCTTGCTTAAACATTTATACAGCCCAGGAGGGTCCTATTAGTACCCCATTATGGGGTCAAATAATGGGGTGGGTGGTTAATATCTCTCCATACAACCTTCCATGCCCTCTGGTGGACGTTGGAAATACAACGTTTGGCCAATGTTGGCCTTCTTCTCATTGCTGAGAGTATATTCAACGTTGGTCCAACATTGATTTTCTAACGTTGGCACAACATGGGTTATCTGATGTCGTACCAATGTTGGGAGATCACTGGGAGTATTTTTAACATTGGTCCAACATAGATTTGCCAATGTTGCACCAACATTGGCACTTCAACGTTGGCACAATGTTGAAATATTGCCTGCGACGGTGCCGACCATTGCCAACGTTGGCCTAACGTATCCTTGCTAGCTGGGATATGGCAATTGATTTTAAAGAGTGGGTCTTTACAAGTAGTATGAGAAATAAGTCAAAGGATATTTAAAAGATGTCCCACACTAACCTGAACATGGAGCTGTGCCGCTAGATACATCCCATGAGCCGCCACTACAGGTTCGTTCGTAGGTCGCCCCATTCTCTGTGTACCCGTTGTTGCATGTGTATTCTATCACAACATTGTTTTCATCGCTGAATTCAGGTGAATTAGCATTGATGTCACTGGGTGGAATTCCACAGGCTACCTCTGCAGTGTGAAGAGTACAGATTCTTAGTTAGTTCTGGATAGGTTTGCACATTGATGAAAATATGAAAGTTATTGACTGTGTATGATTTAGATTGCAGAGTTTACAGAGGAATTTACTGCAAATAACAGTGGGATGAAAAACATATTTAGACATACCAGGTACTTATTTCAAAGTGTCTCACAAGCAATATATGAAAATTATTGAGTTTACAATATATATCTATTTTAAATATAGAATCTAGATTGTAAAAAACTGGCAAAATGCTAAGCAAACATTCAATGTCACATAAAATACTGTGTAAGTAAATGCTCACGTGCGCATACTGATCCGTCCCAGGCAGAATCATAGTCACAAACACAGATGAAGGACCCGGGTACATTACGACACTGGGCGTTGCTACTGGTACCACACTTATCATTAGCAGCACACTCATCTTCATCTGCAAAGTTGAGAAATAATTAAGTATATGAGAACATTTGAAGCTTTGTTAATATGATAAAGATTTTGAAAATATATTAAATGAAAAAAATATTGCCAGCAAGACATTTTATAATAGATTAATGTATTTGTGCACAGCAATGTTTCCTCAGACACATTACATCAAGAGAGAACTGAAACTCGAGAAATTCCTACCTTCACAGGGGAATGTGGATGTATCTGCAGGATATACCCAGGCACCATCAGTGCAGGTCAAGTCGTAGGAATCCCCGTTACCTGTGAACCCCGTCTTACAGGTGTATGTGACCACGTCTGCCTCACGGTTTGTGTGTGCATCCACTTCAGCACACCCATCATGAGGTGGCAGTGGACAGGCCTTCTCTGAAAGGTAATACAGACACTTAATATTATCATTATGACTGATTATAATTTAGGTTTGTTGAAAATCACTGCGGTTATAGGAATTGATCATGACATTGTAACTTACACAATTGCTTTTTAATCATGAGAAGGGGAGTCAATCATACTATTTTCATACCTTGGTAAGTGATCATGGATCAATTTAAATTTGTTTACTCATCAAGTGCTGCATAGTGAACCATTTAAAGAGGCCCAAACAAAAAGGATGTTTAATTACTAAGCATGTCCTATTAACATTTCTAGTACTGTTCTAGTCTACTATGCATTTAAGTGTAAGTGGTGATATTGTCACTTTGAGTCGGTAGATTCTCAAAAGTTACACTTACCAGTACATGCTGATCCATCCCATGAGCTGCCATAGTCACAGACGCATACATAGGATCCTAGTGTGTTGCGGCAGTGTGCATCATACCCGGAGCCGCAAATATCGTTTGTGTCACACTCATTGTTATCTGTGTGATAGAAACATATCAGTATTCAGTTTTTAGCATTTATCATTTATTGTTAAATTCAACAATAATGTGCACTAAGATAACAAATATGGGTACCCACCTTCACAGGGAAAGGTTGTAGCATCTAGAGGATCAACCCAAACACCAGCGGTGCAGGTTCTGGTGTAGTGAGTTCCTTTGTTTGTAAAACCATCCTTACATGTGTACGTTATTGTCACGCCAGCTTGGCCTGTGTGTGCATCGACCTCAGCATAAGGATCATCAGGAGGGAAATCACAGGCTTGTGCTGTAGAATAAGAGGGGTAACCATCGTGAAGCAGTGATATATGGCAATGGGGCTGAGGGTAGTTAGGTGTCTCCAAAGACCGTGCACTATTTGCTATTAATTAAGGTTGGAATGTATCACTCATATTGTGGCTCTAAATTAAGATTTTGTATTGTATTGTATTGTGAATTAATTATCAATTTCAATGTTTTACCAATATTACTATAGACTAATTAATTCTGGAAAAATATTGCCAAAAATGTGTGAAATAAAAAAAGTGAATATATATGAATATCTTGAGGCCACTCACCAGTGCATCCTGCTGTGCTCCATGCACCGTTGTAATCACACAGACACACATAGGATCCCGGTGTGTTACGGCAGTGTGCATCATACGTTGCACCACAAATACCAGGTGTTGCACACTCATCCTCATCTACAAGTTTAAGAAAGGCATATGTATTAATCAGTAAGATTTGAGGCCTCACTATCAGTATGTGCCATGCTGCCATCATGCAGTTATGAGTTACATCAAAAGAAATCTAATAGAAATCAGTTTTTCTGAACTTGAAACTTTAATCCGTCAGAAGGAAAATGAGTGGAATCTATTCTTGGAGAAATTCACACCTCAGAGAAAAGACAATTGAAACAAGATGATTTATCTGAGGAGTTACTTAAAACCTACCAAGAATGATGCATAATTAAACATTAGACAACAGTACATTTTGTACAGAAGCAATTGTACATACCTTCACAGGGAAACCCTGAACCAGGATCAACCCACATACCATTGGTGCAGGTACGGACATATGATACCCCGTTCTCTTGGAACCCTGCATAACAGTTGTAAGTTACCGTGTCCGTAGCATGATTTGTGTGCTGTATCACTGAAGCAAAGGGGTCTTGAGGTGGTAGGCCACAGGCTTCCTCTGAATATGATAAACAGTATGGCAATTTAAAGTGTGATCTTTTCAATTATATTTGAGATAGCAAACAATGAGAATGAGTTAATACTTCCACCTAAGAGCTGAGCTACGTCTATTCAAGACTACCATGTACATCTTACTCTGCTGGACTTTGACGGAAAAGTCCCATGAACACAGAAGGAAATTGCCTGTTGTTCCCTTGTCACCAAAGCTCAGTGTAAATGAATGGATCAGCAGAGTGAACCAATTCCAAGAGAACAGACCCATCCGTGCGATTTCTACTCATGAAACATTTTAGATATTGCCTGATTTGAACGGATGATACACTCGGCTAATCAAGTAGTGCAGTGCGTGATGGGCTTAAGTTAGTGAAGCAACTTACCGGTGCATCCTGCTGCACTCCATGCATCGTTGTAATCACACAGACACACATAGGATCCTGGTGTGTTACGGCAGTGTGCATCATACGTTGCACCACAAGGATCAGCTACTGTGGTACACTCATCCTCATCTACAAGTTAATTGGTGAAACATAATTTCGTTTTTAGTCTTATCATAGGGTAGAGCAATGAACAATTAAAATATGGGATGTCAACACTTGCTTAAAATGATGATCAGGAATGAATGGATAGCCCCAACCTTGTCTCTGTAAAACATCTAATTAAGCAAGGGGAGGTCAGCCTCTACCATATCAATTTCCAGGGTGTGACAAATCGCTTCACAAAAATGCATTATTGCATTGTTTCTATTCCCAAAATAATCCTTACCTTCACAAGGAAATGTTCCTGCCCCAGGATTGACCCAAGCACCAGCTGTACAGGTTCTGTCATAGGAATCGCCATTTGCTGCAAAACCATCCTTGCATGTGTATGTTATTGTCTCACCATTCTGGCCAGTGTATGCGTCAACCACAGCACAAGGGTCATCAGGCGGGACCCCACAGGCTTGTGCTATAGAGAAAAAATGAGTCTGGTTAATGATAGATGGCAATCAGGATGAAGCAGAAAAAGCTTTTATAAGAGACTCCTGAAGTTTGACACATTATGTACACCTAACAGTCTTAGATAACAGTAGCACTACATAAACAATCCAACCCAAGGGCTTGATTAACACATGGATATGAAGGGATCTTGAGGCGGCTGCCTCTGAAGAGGAGAAAAAATAGCCAATTACAATATCTAAATAGTTTTTCACTGCATACAGTTTACATAGCTAGTTACAACATGAGGCCATTTACCAGTACATCCTGCTGCACTCCATGCAGCGTTGTAATCACACACACACACATAGGATCCTGGTGTATTACGACAGTGTGCATCATAGCCTGTACCACAAGGATCAGTCACTGTGGTACACTCATCCTCATCTACAAGTTAAACAAACATGGATGTTATATTGTTGTTATACATCAATTAATAGTTCAAGCAGGTTCTTGTTCTTACGGAAGATTATTTGCATTTGCCTGGGTAGTAGTAGCCAGGGTAGCTTTTGCAGGTAACTGTCATCTTTTCCAAGATATTTTGAATGCACTTTTAAGGTAGAATGTGTAGGTTAACTACTAATAAGGTAGCTGACAATCATAGCAAACTAATGCAAGCTTGCATATAATTTACCATTCAAGTTTAAACTATTCAATATATAACAGTACTTTAATATAAATGTTAGTAAATGTCACATTTTATGCAACAATAAATTGTACAGATATAATCTTCAAAGGCGCCTCCAGTAGCAGTTCCCAAAGCATTTTTAAGCATCATGATGCTGATGCTGCCTGACAGGACAAAACCACATTTAAAGCAGAACATCACAGGAAAGCACTTACCTTCACAGGGGGATGTGCCTGCTGTAGGGGTTCCCCAAGAACCACCAGTACATGTTCTGGTGTAGGTAGCCCCATTCTCTTGGAACCCTGCATAACAGCTGTATGTTACCACCTCAGCATCATGGTTTGTGTGCTCTACCAGTGTAGCAAAGGGGTCATGAGGTGGTAGTCCGCAGGCTGCAGCTGAAATATTGTAATACACGCTAATTAAACAATGAGAGAAGTTTTCATTTGGTAAAATAGTTCTTTGCAGAGAAAGATACCAGTCTTTACAGCAAAAATCTCATAAAGTATGCAGGGACTGATATTTTACATCATACTTGATTTAGCCTTGCTATGACCCACCAAGGATGGTAGTCATAAGTGGGATGATTTTCCATGGGTCGCATAGTTATTTCAATGCCGTGGAGTTGGCACATGTATTATCCAGTTGATTTCTAGCTTGTTCCTAATGCATAACTAAATTCATTATCACAAAAATTGCTGCTTACCAGTACAAGCAGTGCCACTCCACGCATCATAGTAATCACAAACACAGATATAAGATCCTAATGTGTTACGGCAGTGATCAGTGAAGCCTGCACCACAAATATCAGTTGTGGCACACTCATCATTATCTGAAAGTTAAACCAAACACTGTCACAATGGTCAGCTGGAAATTACCTCTTATACTTTTTATGTTGCACCATTGATAAGAGTGATTTGCTGCACAAACTTTAGGTTTCATTTTAGTGTTGTATTCATTGCCTTGAATGACCTATTTTGATCACGCAAAATCAGACAAGTGAAGTAGGTCTCTAAGTAATTTGCTTAATACTGTATGGACATGTTTGATGGTCTTTTATGCAATGTTTTGGAATATCTAACCTTTTCAACACTGCATTTCTGACCCAATATCTTTCATAGAAATTAATACCTATCATCAATGAAACATTAATGAAATTGTATTAAAAGTATCCTGGCATTATTATATACCACCTAAAAGAGTTTTACATGAAAAATAGGAAAAACTGGCAAAAGTTCCTCTCTTGAAAGAACTTGAACATGACAACCATTTGTTTACATGAAGACAACAAGTTTTCATGTATTGACAATTTTCATTAAATTCTATTCTTGCCTCAGCTATTATGCTATGGACTTATGGATCAAATTGATGTTTGCTTCCTGACATTATCCATGACATTACCTTTGAGAATCGGTATTAGTATTTACAGAATCATTAAAATTATTGAATGACAGCTTCTCAAGCATACCTACATTTTCTGAAAATTTGCAGGAAAAGGAGGAGAATTTGAACTAGTTTGTTGTCATAGCTACCACTTGGATTGTTAAAAGCACACTCATTTACGACATTATATTGCATAAGGGACATTAATATTTTGAATTTGGTAGCAAACATACAATGGCTTCTCAGTCTTAAACTATTAAGGTAGCATTTTCAAAATAGCATGTTTACCCCCTGATTTTAGTCACTATCAATGTCTATATGCATATCATGCACTATTATGCCTGAGAAATATCTCCTACCCTTTGTACAAAGAGGAAAAGCATGATTGAGGAAAATGGTAGAATATCAGAACATGGTTAAAAGTACCATGCACCTTCACAATTCAATTCTATGATAGGTATTATACATGATGATGGATGTGGTTTTTGATTAGGAGGATAAGAACATAAATAAGAGTACCCACCTTCACAGGGAAACATTGATCACTATCACTGGATATGCTTTTGGTGAGGAGGATAAAGACACAGATAGGAGCACTCACCTTCACAGGGAAAAGTTGCTGCACTGGTAGGATCGACCCAAACACCAGCAGTGCAGGTTCTGGTGTAGTGAGTTCCTTTGTTTGTAAAACCGTCCTTACATGTGTACGTTATTGTCACGCCAGCCTGGCCTGTGTGTGCATCAACCTCAGCATAAGGGTCATCAGGTGGGAAATCACAGGCTTGTGCTGTAGAGTAAGATTGGTCAGTTTAAAGATATGTGGTATTAGGGCAATATAGACTGAGGATAGAGACAAGGCACACAAGAGAGTCTACCTTATTTCGCACTGAACAAGGTCTTGAGGGGTAGCTTATGAAGGATAGGAGCAAAACTAATGTCAGATAAATTTACATCTGAATATGATGCAATAAATATTCAGAGAAATATTGATTTCTTTCATTACAAAGATGAATAACATTTGGATCAAATGTGATGAATGTAAGAGAGATAATTAATGTATCAACCCTGGGGTAGATCTAGCTTACATCTAGTGTGAGAGGGAAATTGTAAAACCTCAGTTGGCACATTTAGTCTTACCCAGGATTACAAATCAGATTTTTTCTTGATAGATGAATCAAGGTTATGATATGACTGTATAATCATTCTCAAGCCACTCACCAGTACATCCTGCTGCACTCCATGCACCGTTGTAATCACACAGACACACATAGGATCCTGGTGTGTTACGGCATTGAGCATTATAGCCTGCACCGCAAGGATTAGTTCCTGTGGTACACTCATCCTCATCTACAAGTTAAACAAATGTGTCCATCATAATATCAGGTAAATTAGTATAAATAACCACTCATGTTTAGACCAGGACCTGCCTGCAGGACTCATGATTGATTACCTTGATATCATTCTGCCTGAGAGGACATAAACATAACCAAATAAGGTCTTTATATCATAAATGTAAATAATATTAACCACTTGCAGGTTCAGCCTTCAAATTAAGGGCCTCCAATAGCACTTCCCAAAGCACTTTGATCCTTTGAGGATGGCCAAAATTTGATAAAGTTGGCTGTAAGGACGATACTATTTTCAGGAATTTCCCTGTAGGGCGATGCTTTTCTGAATCCCATAGAGTTATGATGACTATAGTTGATTCTCACTCTACCATGGCATCAACCATAATTGAGGCTCGCCGAGACCACAAATGGTCAAGCATTATGAGGCGCTTAAAACATATATCGAAGCTGAACTGAAAAAGCAGACCACTTACCTTCACAGGGGGATGTGCCAGCTGCAGGGGTTCCCCAAGAACCACCAGTACATGTTCTGGTGTAGGTAGCCCCGTTCTCTTGGAACCCTGCATAACAGCTGTATGTTACCACCTCAGCATCATGGGTTGTATGCTCTACCAGTGTAGCAAAGGGGTCATGAGGTGGTAGTCCGCAAGCTGCCGCTGAAATTAATAAACAAGGGCCTGATTAACACATTTATAAAAAGGGATTTTGAGGTCACAGGCCGCTGCCTCTGAAGAGGATAAAAATATAGACAATTACAATATCTAAATAGTAATTTACTTCCCATACAGTTTATATAGCTAGTTACAACATGAGGCAACTTACCAGTACATCCTCCTGCACTCCATGCACCATTGTAATCACACAGACACAAATAGGATCCTGGTGTGTTACGGCAGTGTGCATCATAACCCGAGCCACAAATATCAGCTGTCATACACTCATCATCATCTATAAGTTTAACAGTGAAACACAAGAAGTATTATCAAAAGGGGAGAGTTATGAACTGTTCAGGCAGAACACAACTTACTACACATACAATAGGTCCAGAAAGGAAAAATAACTATTCACACTTTGAGGCGTTGATCAAGACTTAAAGCATAGCCCCTGATTAAATGCTAAGTAGTCAATTGTGGGGCGTTTGAGCAGCCTTTACCAAGTTCAGGGTATGAGGAATAGCTTTTCAAAATGTTGTGTCATTAACAGAGGCTTTCTAGTGAGAAGTATATAACAGTGGAAAAGGTGACCAACCTTCACAGGGAAATGTTCCTGCAGTGGTAGGATCGACCCAAACACCAGCAGTGCATGTTCTGACATAGGAAGGGCCATTCTTTCCAAAACCGTCTTTACATGTGTATGTTATTGTCTCGCCAGCCTCGCCTGTGTGTGCATCGACCTCAGCACAATGGTCATCAGGCGGAAACCCACAGGCTTGTGCTGTGGAGTAAAAAGAGTTAGATTAATTATACTTGGCAAGGGAGTGTTCATTTATTAATTACAGGGGTGGTGGTGAGATTTCGTGCGGAGGGGCGAAAATTACCCCCCCCCCCTCAAGAGGGCATGGAATGTTTGACGGCCCCCTTGCCGAAGGCACCGGAATTTTTTCGTCCAGCCCCCTTTGAACTATAGTAACGTGTGGGCTTTTTCGCTAGAAAGAGGCTAAATTTTTCACGCCCCCCCCTCAAGAGGGGTCATAACTTTTTACGTCCCCCCCCTCAGGAGGGGTTGGAAATTTTTGCGTCCCCCCCAAACCCATCACCCCTCCCTGTAAGTAATAAATGAACACTCCCCAATATCATATCTAAGTGTAACATGGAAAGACAAAAGTGATTTACATGGTAGAAAGGTAAAATTGGGGTAAGGGAGGAAGAGAGATGGGGAGTAGGGCCATGTGATAGTAGAGGAATGACACTATTTGCTTCTATAGCTTGCGACTTTGTATGAGGGACCATCCATAAATTACATACACATGGGGTCAGACTAAATGTGTATACACAGTAAACACAACTACGTTGGTCAGAAGTAAATCTATGTAGATTTTTGGTCTGAACTACGTAATTTTAAAAGGTTTATGAAGGTCAAAACGTTAAGGTTTATTTACCACTCTCAAACCAATTTTCTCCTCTATAAAGGTATCAAGCTTAGGTGTGTTGAAGGCCTTGAAAGATGCATAACAGGTATTTGGCTTGCCTCTTTTATGGAGGGGGAGAGGAGATTTACAATCTCCTTTGCAAGTAACGAGTTATAATTGTCAGCTTGGGGTGGGGGTCCTGGTGGATATAGGGGTCTACAACTAAAGTCAGGGCCTCGGTGGAGGGGGAGGGCAATAAACACAATTAAATCAGCCTCAATAAAGGGGCGCAAAGTGAATACCACCCGCTCACATCATATGGAATAATTTGCGAAGGGGATGGGTTGGAGCAGTCTCAAAATCAGAACTGGGAGGGGCAGGGTCAAGACTGGTTTGAGGTTGTGCCCATAACATGTGCCCATAAATATAATTAATAGATGGCCCTGAGCAACACATTGTGAGTCAGGTTGCTTTTTGCAAATAGACATACTATCGCTTCAGAAATATAACAAAAATAAACATGTCACTTAGCCTTTCCCATGGAGAATGTCGATTACTATATATCTTTAGAAGGGCTACATGAACAATGGAACCATATTATGGGGTCACTCACCAGTACATCCTGCTGCACTCCATGCACCGTTGTAATCACACAGACACACATAGGATCCTGGTGTATTACGACAGTGTGCATCGTAGCCTGTACCACAAATATTAGCTGTGGTACACTCATCCTCATCTACAAGTTAAATAAAGATGGATGTTATATTGTTGTTATACATCAATCAATAGTTTAAGCAGGTTCTTGTTCTTATTTTAGTTACACAACAATGAATAGTCCAAGCAGGCCTTTTTTTCATTGATAATCTCGATTTATAATTTATAATCTTAATCTTTTTGTTTAAACCTTTGAAGCAGAAAATATGATACAGGATCTTCCCAGGATGCCTTTGCTTGAACAAAAGTAGCCAACATAGCCTTTATGGGCTAAGCAGCATTTGTTAGGTAATCATTAGGTTTTGCCAAGGTATTTGGTAGTGTTTGTAAGGTAGCCAGCAGCATATTGTTTGTAATGAAAAAAATTGAAGCTGAATTTATGCAATTTACACATCACTATAGAAAGGTTTTTCTACTCAGATGAGTTGCTGTAATGATTTTGGCGGTCATCATTTAACTATGTTTAACATAACTAAAGCAGTCATTAGATCTTGAATGCAAGTATATGTCACATTTTGTGCAACAACCATTCTTACGGGTAGGGCCTTCAAAGGGGCCTCCAGTAGCAATTCCCCAAGCACTTTAAGCATTAAGAGGCCCTTAACACATGTATCAAAACAGAACTGAAAAAGTAGACCACATACCTTCACAGGGGGATGTGCCTGCTGCAGGGGTTCCCCAAGAACCACCAGTACATGTTCTGGTGTAGGTAGCCCCGTTCTCTTGGAACCCTGCATAACAGCTGTATGTTACCACCTCGGTATCATGGTTTGTGTGCTCTACCAGTGTAGCAAAGGGGTCATGAGGTGGTAGTCCACAGGCTGCAGCTGAAATATTGTAATACAAACTAATTAAACAATGAGATGATATTTCATTTACTAAAATGGTCATTTACTAAATTGGGCTTTACAGTGAGAGTCAGATAAAAGTATGAAGTGGTTGATATTCTACATTCTAAATTTAACGTTTTTATTTCCCATAAAAGAGGGCTGGACAGAAGTATGCATCAAGAATACTGGAGAGACTTGTTCGGATCTATACAGGTCTATATATCACTTGAATGTCTCAGTACTCTGAAGGTGGCACTAGATGTGTAAATGTGTTGTTAAGTTGGTTTGCAACTTGCAAATAACATTATCAGTAAATGGTCTCTTACCTGTACATGCGGTGCCACTCCATGCATCATAGTAATCACAAACACAAATATAGGATCCTATTGTGTTACGGCAGTGATCAGTAAAGCCCGCACCACAAACGTCAGTTATTGCGGTACACTCATCAACATCTGAAAGTTACACCACACACCATTACAATGTTTCCTTCAGTTGTGTCTCACAATCAACTCTTACACTTTGTACAAGGAGGAAAAACACAATTGAGGAAAATAACAGAATATCAGGACATGACTAAGAGTACCCACCATCACAATTTGATTCTATAATAGATATCATACATGATCACTATCACTGGATATGCTTTTGGTGAAGAGGATAAAGACACAGATAGTCCTGAGCACTCACCTTCACAGGGAAAAGTTGCTGCACTGGTAGGATCGACCCAATCACCAGCAGTGCAGGTTCTGGTGTAGTGGGTTCCTCTATTTGTAAAACCATCCTTACATGTGTACGTTATTGTCTCGCCAGCATGGCCTGTATGTGCATCAACCTCAGCATAAGGGTCATCAGGAGGGAAATCACAGGCTTGTGCTGTAGAGTAAGATTGGTCAGTTTAATGATATGTAGCATTAGATAGAGATGAGGCACACAAGAGAGTCTAGTTTACTTCACATTGAACAAGGTCTGAAGGGGCAGCTTATCAAGAATAGCAGTAAAACTAATGTTAAATACAATATTCTGATAGATATTGGTTTTTGTTTCATTACCAACAACTGGATCAAATATGATGAATGTAAGAGAGAGGTGTGCTGATTATTAACATAATCTCGCCTGGGCAAAACTTCAGTTGGCTCACCCAGAGTGACAATATTGAAATACATTTTTAGACGATAGTAGTGTTGCATATTTGAAGAGCTTGGTTCCAAAACGCAATAAGCGCCATTTTGAAAAATGTCACCAAATTATGATAAAGGTATAAGTAAATGCAATTTTAATTTTTTTCCCCAAATATCAGAATTTTCATGTTCTTTGATCCTCTCTGTTGTACATATATCTGAAGAACCAAAATTGCCATTTTGGTAGCCTTATAGAAATCACTTCATGTGTCAAATCCTGGAATGGATTTGTTGTGTTTTGAAACAAAACCCTTCATTTATTCTGGCCTGACCATCAAGCCACTCACCAATGCACATTCCTCCAATCAGAGCAGCATTGTAATCACACAGACACACATAAGATCCTGGTGTGTTACGGCAGTGTGCATCATACCCTGCACCACAAGTACCAGGTGTTGTACACTCATCTACATCTACAAGTTAAACAAACGTGGCCATTATAAAACCAGGTAAATTAGTACAGCTCTCTTACGGCCAATAGCCCGTGGTTAGATATAATGCTGCTTCGGATGAATAAGTCATAGAGCCTCATATTTGAAATTACCCTAGCACACATTATAGGCAGTCATTTAGGAACACAAAATGAACTGTTTGAGCATGAAGTGAGGCTTAACAGTCTGCTTCCATATCACTTCCAGCATTAGGGTACATTCACCCAAAGACGGACACACACCTTATGTCAGACACCTTTAACATTAAAAAGCATAATTTATCCCAGATATTTTGATCTTTGCATGGGCATCACAGTTGAATCTAGGTGTTCTTGTTACGAACAAATGAAATGGCATGTCTTTAATATAATTGTATCTGTGTATATGCAGGTGCTCAAATAGGCCTATTTCATAGTGTGAAGCTATTGTCTGATTTGTAAAATTAAATGGAACCTTAAGTCGGACAGGACTGCTTTCCCACTAAATCTGTTTTTTTATCTACACCTAGGTAATATATTATGAGCTGGATGGTAAGTTATATGTATTCTGACGAACATAATAGCAGAGCCACATGTAATACAAATCAGAAACAATTATTTAGATACCTTACAAAGATATGATGTAATTAACTGTACCCTGCATTTTTCTCCCCCCCCCCCCCCCCTAAGATATAGAGGATGCAAAGCTTTTGTTATTGCAGTACATATTATCAAATCTATATCACCCATATCGCCTGCCTCCATAGCACTTTCAACATTATGTGGCCATCAAACAACAACTGCATCAGGAAAGCACTTTCACAATGGAATTATTGATTCCCAAGTAAGTTACCTTCACATGGAAATCCTGAAGGGGGATCTACCCATGTACCGCCGGTGCAGGTCCGGACGTAAGAAGGCCCATTCTCTTGGAACCCTGTATCGCAGGTGTATGTCACTGTGTCTGTGGCATGATTTGTGTGCTCTGCCACTGTAGCAAAGGGGTCTTGAGGTGGCAGTCCACAAGCTTCCACTGAAATTGATAAGCAAGGACCGGATTAACACATGCACATGATTTCTCCTGCCCAGTGGGCACAGAACATTGAATCAACATTGAAAAATGGTTGTCAATGTTGATTCAATGTTTGTTCAACGTTAATTCAATGTTGAACTGAATTTTGTGCCCACGGGGTGTGAGACAAAGTTAAAGCTCAACAAAATTAAACAAATTGATACAAGATTACTTTCAAGATAATGCAAAGAGGATCATTCAGAATGTTACTACTGGTTTTATGCAAAGATCAGGTGAGTATAGTTGTGCAAGAATATCCTAGATGACTAAGCCAGGGCACAGGGACCGATGTGGGATCATATCTGTTCTCTTACACTAGTAACCTTTTTAACATCAGCCACTTACAAGTACATACTGATCCATCCCATGCATCATTGTAATCACACAGACACACATAGGATCCTGGTGTGTTACGACAGTGTTCAGTGAAGCCTGTACCACATATATTAGCTGTGGTACACTCATCCTCATCTACAAGTTAAACAAGTGTAGACAGTATAATATCAACAAAATTAGTACAGATCAGTCAGATCCATGTAAGGTTCAGTTAAAGCAACTATCAGCTAATTTTAGGTGGTATTCTCATTCTAGGTTGATTACATGATCAATATAATCGCAAGAAGGTTGGAGTGCTCTCCTTCATATAAGCATCAAAACTACAATATAATAGTATTGTTACAAATTAATAACTGTGCATCATAACATCATTGGTTTAGCCTGTAATCACAACACAACAACCTATAGACAACTACTATATTCACTCTATTCCTAAGTGGAAATCACAATAAGTAAAAGATTGATACCATAAAAAATGATATCAAGCACAAGGAAAATAATCAATGAAAGCAATTGCATTGTTATTTTATAACTTATTTTTGAGGCGTTTTAACTGATATTGCATCTTTTAGTCATTGCTTAGAAATCATAGTGCTTAAAAGGAATGCAGAACCTTGTACCTACCTTCACAGGGGAATCCTGAAGCGGGATCTACCCATGCTCCACTGGTGCAGGTCCGGTCATAAGAAGGCCCGTTCTTTTGGTACCCTGTATAACAGTTGTAAGTTACTGTGTCCGTGGCATGATTTGTGTGCTCTGTCACTGTAGCAAAGGGGTCTTGAGGTGGCAGTCCACACGCTGCAGCTGAAATTAATACACAGTGAGCTGGTAAAAACTAGCAAGCGTTTTCTCACGGACAACTCAAGGTTAAACTACAATAAAGGTTGGAACAAGACTGCTTTGAAGTCAATGTCAAGATCATTCGGAATGCTCATAACATTTTAAGAATGGATATATTGATAGTGGGAATTACAGAGGGTCAGATGCAAGTCTGGAGATTGAAGGTGAAACCTCCAACAGTATATATCTCGGCTTTTTGTTAATACTCACAAGGAACTCAATTGTTTGCAAACATGGGTAATACTTTAACAATTGATTACTGTCGTTTTGCTAAATTAAGTAATAGCTACATAAAAAGGGTAAAGGGGGCCTGTAAACTTTCCCCTAACTTTGGCATTAAATTTCATTTTCAGCGGTCTGTCCCTAGGGGTCATGGCATTTCCCTAGGGTTAGGGGCATGGGTTTAAGAGTATATCTGTTTGTTGTGATGATTAGGACACAGTGTATTCCATTTCTTTTAGAGTCTCTGCACACTTCCGTAGTCTTCTATCTTCTGTAGGGGGTAGTGTTATATAGTAAATAATAGATTACAAACAAATGTGCATTTTTGAGACTTTGACCCTTGCAGGGCTTTGTTCTCTGAGGTTCCTTGTAGGGGCACTTCCTACATCCCTGCCTAGTGGGATTCATAATACAGGCAGCCATTAATTGAGCTGCTACTAGCGATATAAGCACTGATAACAGTTGCCACAATGGGTAAAAGATGTTATAAAATGCACCCTAAGAATACAGTAAAGTCCAGGGAATAATTTTATTGGTCTATAATGTATTACCCTAGGCACTTATAACTTTATTATCAATATGGTTTGTATGTTTTCTTTAAAGTCGTTTAGCTAGTTACACATTTTACATGAGGCCACTTACCAGTACATACTGATCCATCCCATGCATCATTGTAATCACACAGACACACATAGGACCCTGGTGTGTTACGGCAGTGTGCAGTGAAGCCTGTACCACATATATTAGCTGTGGTACACTCATCCTCATCTACAAGTTAAACAAGTGTTGACAGTATAATATCAACGAAATAACTGTAGCACGGATTCTAGGCAGTCTGTTACTTTTTTTTGGTTATGTAAACTCATAGCAGTTTATTGAACTAATCATGATTTTCAAACACAAAATGAAAGGTTGAACTGTTTGAACATGAGTGAGGCTTAACAGCCTGCCTCCATAGCACTTCCAACATTATGTGGCCATCAAACAACAACTGCATCAAGAAAGCACTTTCACAATGGAATTATTGATTCCCGAGTAAGTTACCTTCACATGGAAATCCTGAAGGGGGATCTACCCATGTACCGCCGGTGCAGGTCCGGACGTAAGAAGGCCCATTCTCTTGGAACCCTGTATCGCAGGTGTATGTCACTGTGTCTGTGGCATGATTTGTGTGCTCTGCCACTGTAGCAAAGGGGTCGTGAGGTGGCAGTCCACAAGCTGTCGCTGAAATTAATACACAGTGAGCTGGTTAAAACTTGCAAGCATTTTCTCTGAGACAACTAAAGGTTAAGCTAAAATAAAGATTAGAACAAGACATTTTAAAACCTGCTATACTTCAACATGAGGTCACTTACCAGTACATCCTGCTGCACTCCATGCACCATTGTAATCACACAGACACAAATAGGATCCCGGTGTGTTACGGCAGTGTGCATCATACGTTGCACCACAAATATTAGCTGTAGCACACTCATCCTCATCTAAAAGTTAAACAGACATAACTGGTAGTATTATCAGTAATATTGGTATTAATGAAACACTTATGGATGTGAACCACTGTTTAGGGGGGCACATCATTTAAAAGCTAGCACGAGGGGGCAATGGTTTTGATCTTGGATATGCACACCACAAGTGTGGTGATCGGCCTCTTCTAAGGATTAGTGTAAAGGGTTAGTGTACTGAAGTCATGATGCATGAATGCATCACTGTTCAGTTGAAGTACTATGTTCTCCGTAAAGGGTTAGTGTGCAAAAGTCAGCAGTATGCTGTCCTTAAAGGGTTGCTGTACAGGAGGCATGATGCATTAAAGCATCACTGTGTAGTAGTAGTAGTAGTAGGAGTAGGCTGTCCTTAAAGGGTTTGTACACAGGAGTCATGATGCATAAATGCATCACTGTGTAGTAATAGCAGTATGTTGTCCTTAAAGGGTTACTGTACAGGAGGCATGATGTCTAAAGGCATCACTGTTCAACTGAAGTAGTATGCTGTTCTTCAAGGGTTAGCATACTGGAGGCATGATGCATAAAGGCATCACTGTGCAGTAGTAGCAGTATAGAAATGTGCTCATTGTCAGCCGTTTTAGATTACATTTTACCCTGTTTTGCGTATAGTAGATCTCCATCTCACATGTCTGTATAGGTCATAGTCTGTAAAATAGGCAAGAATCTAGGACGTGTGAACTGGCCTCTGAGGGACACATTAAGCACACCTGGGTTATTCTTGGTATAGAATGGGCATTATTGTATACAAGGGGGGGGCGGGTGGTGGGTTGTGGAGAGTCAGCTAGCATGCCTCCCATTCTGCTGCAAGCCTCCCTTCAGACCTCATCCCATCCCCTCTTCTCCTGTACCTTCCCCTACCTCCTTCATCCCACTGGGATGCCTGTCCTCCCTCCCATTCCTTAGGTCCCTGGTGTCATCCAAAAGGCATATCCACGGCCTTTAACGATGCTACCACACAATACAGATGGTTAATTCAATGCCTAACCAGGCCACTATAGACATCACATTACCCTTTCATGCCGAGTTATTGTTAATACAAGTAACTCAAGTATTTAAGTATGTAAGTCAGTAAATTCTGCAAGTAAGTTAGATAGCTAAGTATGAACGTCACCTTTGTTGCAGTTTGTCAAAATATCTACCTTCACAGGGGAACGTGTTTGCTGATGGATCGTCCCAAGCACCGGAGACACAGGTCCGGTCATAGGCACCGCTATTTTTTCGGAACCCTAGCTCACAGGTGTATGTCACCATATCAGCATCATGGTGTGTGTGCTCCACTACTGCAGCAAAAGGGTCATGTGGTGGTAGTCCACACGCTGTTTCTGAAAGATAATAAACAGCAAGTCAATGATTATCTCTTTTAGACTTCTCAAGGTGAAACTACTATGTCTATAAGAGAAAGAATGCTTAGAATCTATGAGGGAGTAAGGCTTGTCATTGAGAATGTGATTGCTTACTTTATAGCAAGGAGTCACCATTGTCTTTAACAGGATGGAGAACCTGAGCCCTATATCAATTATGGGATATTACTACATAGTGTACATACTTTCACTATCTGAGGCCACTTACCAGTGCATCCTGTTGCACTCCATGCATCATTGTAATCACACAGACACACATAGGATCCTGGTGTGTTACGACAGTGTGCATCATACGTTGCACCACAAGGATTAGTCAGTGTGTCACACTCATCCTCATCTACAAGTTAAACAAAAATAAATTGTCTATCCTAATAGATTATGATGAAATTCTCTGTATTTAATGTCACCTTTTCATGCTAAAACAGTCATACAGGTGCGAACCTCACAGGGGCATCCAGTTCCCAAAGCACTTTAAAGGCCCAGCGCCCCTATATATAGGACTGAGTACCTGTCCCGAATGCACTCTGACTGTTACTGGACATGCAGTAAGATCTGCGGGTTTAAAGGTGCAGATCTCGGTACCCCTCCAGCGGCAGTCGGAGTGCAGTTGGGACAAGTACTCAGCCCTATGTATAGGGGCGCTGGGGCTTTAAGCATTAAGAGGCCCTTATATCAAAACATAACTGAAAGAGCAGATCACTTACCTGCACAGGGGCCTCCCGAAGGGGTTCCCCAGGCACCACTAGTACATGTACTGGTGTAGGTAGCCCCATTCTCTTGGAACCCTACATAACAGTTGTATGTTAGCACCGTAGAATCATGGTTTACGTGTCCTTCCACTTCAGCAAAGGGGTCATGAGGTGGCAGGCCACAGTCTGCCTCTGCAAATAGAATACATGGAGGTGAAAAAATGATCAGAGGATTTTGTCAAAATGAAATGCTGTGGCTTATGGTCAAATAAAACTTTTCAAACCCCAAACATCAAATGGTATAAACAACAAAGACTAATAAGAAATGATTGCTAACCTTATTGCAAGTTAGAAATTAAGTAATCCGATGAAAATATGTTCATGAAAAAGCATTTAAAAAAAGGAAGGTCTGATAGATGTGAAGCTTAATCCAAAGTTACATTATGGCTTGTTTCAAGTAAATCACTTTGGGAAACTTTATCAAATAGGACGAGGAAAAAATATCCCATGTCAACTTTCTGTAATTCTCATTTAAAGAAAACTTCCTTTACTGAAGATATTCTAGACATTTAACCCATGCCATTGAAGTTGGCACTTAGAATCATACATTTTGACCTATAACATAGGCAATAGACAAGATGCTCTCCCGTCCTTCACTGTCCTTCTCTGGAAAAAAAATCTTTTGATTAAAAGGCAGACACCATAACCGATTCACTATATACTGACTCCGGCGTTAGGAAGCTGGTGAGGTCTCTCATTGACATATGCCATGAGAGGGCAGCGCAAGCTATATAATGTAATGTCGTTTTTCTGACACATAGTTAGCCTGAACTTTATGGCTAGCATAAAGTTCTAAGTCATATCAATCTTTTCTATAAATTTCAAAGTATATCAGATCTAAAGAGTACTCACCAATGCACATCTTGGTGGTGTCGTCGTATGCAGCTCCATAGTCGCAGACACAAACGTACGAGCCTGGCGTATTGCGGCATTCTACGTTATAGCCTGTTCCACATGGTTCATTTATTTCGTTGCACTCGTCCAGGTCTGTTACATATAAAGGAAACCTGGTCAGTGTTTTGAGCATTGGTTTAAATGATACTTATGGCCACCGTCCACAGAGCATAAATCGGCCGTATATATGGATAAAATTGCCATACATTTACTATGTAAATTGCGTATAAAATGGCCGCATACGGCTGATTTCTATGCTTTGTGAACGGAAGCCCTCAAGAGTCACCAGTATATTACATACAAACAAGCTCAGTTATTGCATAGACTTTTTAAGAGGTTTTTGAGGATAATTCCTACTGAATATTCCTTACTTCAAAACAACATTATTTAACGGTGATACATTGCCAGCCCCACAAACCCTCAAGACTTGCTCTATCATATACTTCGTAACATAACAATTATAAACGTCCTCTTCATGGTTTGGTCTTTTTGGGAGATATCTTATGGTGGGGTTTGCTCACAGTTCACAACTCTGACCTTCAAACTGCAAGGCCAAGAAAAAGAAGGTGTGTTTCAGGTTACACAGTCTGAAAATCTAGGTAGGGTAGGTCGGATTTATTTTTGATTTTTTTAATTTTTTCCTTTTTTTTTCCTTTGGCCTGAAAAGCACCCAAAAACTGACTCACAGACTTCAGCGCTGACTTGTTGACAAAAGCTTTGACTCATGGACTATCAAATTGACTCTGAAATAGCCCAAAAATTGTTTTATAAAGACATATTGATCCCATGGCATGAAAAGTACCTAAAAATTGACTAGCAAACTTCAGCACTGACTCGCCAACACTAGCGTCGACTCGTGGACCATCAAATTTTTTTGAAAATTGGATAAAAATGTCTAAGGTCGGCCCTGTTTTGCTAGGTAGGGTCGGGTAACCTGAAACACACCTTTTTTTTGGCCTAATGCTAGTATCATTATAAGGGACAGGGGACATACTTGATACATCGCCAGTTAGATATCAATTTACCAGTTTCTTCCTCCATTTATTAAGTTAAACCTAGGGTAAATGTGTAAATCACATCGCCCGCTGGCTCAAAAACCTCACTTTCTTCATTGATACTCTCTGAAGATTACAGTTTCTTCACTTGAGTCTTCCTCTTGCCTATGAAGAAAGAGGAATGGATGGATTCGAACCATGATCTAAAATCTCTCCATATACCGGGGTAATCCATGTTTCAATACCAAGGTTTATCCATACAGGTTAACCTTCTCAGGGCGACACAGACTTGTTATGTCAGGGTGGTCTTTAAGAAGGTCTCACGAACTCGTAGATGTGTTTGTCATGTGACGAGTAGGGATCATAAGTAGTTTGAAGTTTGGTATTTGAATTTTATTTTTGGCAAATTCTTCTCGTACATATGCACACACACATATACACACACACATACACACATATGTGTATACATACATATACACATACATACATACATACATACATACATACATACATACATACATACATACATACTTACACACATACATACTTACACACATAAATACATACATACACATACATACATACATAAATACATACATACATATACAGTGAGCTATTCCCTCGCTGACACTGGCTGATAAAATGAAGTTGCCAACCTTTTTATTTTAAAGTGCTTTGATCTTTGTGTGTACTTGTATTTTCTAATCATCTGTTGGTTGATGTGGAGATATAAACGCTTTGTCTCTAAATTGTGGCTGTTTCCATGGCAACCATAATAAATCAATCTAGCATTGTTGAATTCCTGGTTAGATTCATTGTGGTATGTACATGCCTAAACTACAAACACAGGGATAGTAACAGTATCAATAATCCCATGCAACAGGGAAATATCATACTTTTGCTTTAAACTTGAGTGTGTAAATTACACAGGGTAAAGACCAACGAAAGTAACTCACCCACGCATGCCGAACCAGGGGTATTGGTCCAGGCGTCGGTCTCACACGTAACCGGATACGCATTATTATTGGCATCATTGGTGTCGACAAATCCGTCCAAACAGGTATATATTATTACATCACCATCGTTTCTATCACCAGTTCCAACTTGAGGAGTGTTAGCATTCCCATCGATGGGATGTAGGACAGCTCCGCAGCCTGGGTGTAAGAAGAGTCAAGAATGTAAGAGAAATAGAACTAAATTATTGAAAGGTACATAAAATCAACTGAAGGTTAGCAACATGGGGCAAAACATAAATGTCTCTATTGGATGTAAAAGCGCGCGTGGTTGTACTGTCTGGAGAGAATGAAAAGAGAGAAAGAGACAGAGATAGAAGATAGACAGAGATACAGAGACAGGCAGACTGCTATACAGAGACACAGAGACAGGGAGTAGGGTCAAAGTAGGGTCAGAGGCATAGAATGTACATTTGGAGCGGGGGGGGGGGCAATTGTGTGCATCTAACGATGTCTAATAATGGGATTATAGAGACATACTATTACGAAAATGGGTGACACCTATCAAAGGGGGCATGAAGCACCCAGCAAAAGAGAAAATAACGGCATATTTGTTTCCCTCTCCCAAACGTCCGTTCAAATGTTTTCATATTTTCAGTGAATAAAATAACATGATATAGTTAGCGCATAGGTACCTATATATGACATAGTGTGAATGACATATACTGGGTATCTTTTTTTTTCGTTTTCTTTTTTTTGTGGATAGCCATTCAACTCTACAGAGAGGGCTAGATGCATAGCCCCCCGGTACCTGGTACCACCAGGGGGAGTTAGACATTAGGCTTGGGAGTTTGAGAAAATTTCACAAAAAAATGATACCAAGTGAATGACATATACAGTGTTAAACGGGACAGTCAGTTGTATTATTCTTATGTATCTGATTACCATGCAGTTGGTATAAAAGTTGTCTTGTTCTTACCTGCATTCACATAGTTGACATGAATGAAGCCAAGAGCCAAAACGACCCTGAAAGATATAGATCAGATATCAACCAGCAAAATATCTGGTATTTTACCAAGACACAAATATCCAAAAACAGTGTAGCCAGTTGCATTGACTTAGTCCAACTACGATATTAGCCATGACAATACAGAATCACTGTCTCAGGGCGTGCGCGCGCATACGGAATCCTAGAGACATTACTAGAGTGGCACTAAGAGACAGATGTACGTGTAAATCCCTATCTGACAGGCGCAAAGAAAATCGTCTATGCCTAATGTATTAGTTCTCGTTCTAAGCTAAAACTCCAAAGGCCGGTTGGTGAATAGTCCCCAATACAGAGGCCTGTTAAATTGAAATATTAGAGCTTGAATCGTCAACTCAAAGGCTAGTTGATTATCAAAAGTTTGTCAATGAGGTGAAAAAATAATTTAATACAATTGGAATGTAGTTTACTGGTATTGTTGTGTATTGGTTGTGTACTATATTGATATGAGTTTTATCTTGTATGAAACCAAAGTCTTTCGCCCACTGTATATATGTCAATTATTAAGCCTGTGGTGGGTCCCCTCATCGTCAAGTATACATTATTATGGGTGATGCATTGTGTGTTGCTATGAGTGTATTAGTGATACATCTGAAGGTGTATATGAATTAATTGATACTACTCCTGAATATATCTGTTTACCCGCTGATGTTGGCTCTGTTCGAAAGACGTTATGATTAACGGAATTTTTGCCAATAAAAATAACTCAAACTCAAATTCATGGCTGCTCAGCAAAAATAGCAAAATGAGCTCGTGGCTAGACAATGTAGTAGCACATACGATATTGTATGACATAACAGATTTTTCCATGTATTAAAAATTTAAAAAAACACCTTTGGGAGTGTTCATTTTTGGGTGGGGTAAAATATTTTGATCCCTTAACGAGGGAGGGGCTAATTTCAACCCTTCTTGTGGAGAGGGAATTTTACCAGTTTTCAGTGAAAAAGCCTCTACGTTAACATTCTTCAAAGGGCACATCCACGTTTCTAATACCTAGTGTTTAAAACAGACAACTATACATAATTGCTAAAAATATGTGTATGTCAATGCCCACATTAACATAGCCAGATATTCATGTATACATAATCAAGGAAGTGTAACTTATGCTACAGGGCATCTCAGAGCATAATTATGGTCATGGGTGGGTGAGCGGGGCTGTCCAGAAAGAGAAATCTATTGCTATAGTGATGGCCTTTTCATGCCAAGGCGCTGTCGCATTAAATATCACCTTCCGTGAGGATTGCAAGCCCTCTCTGGTACCACGCCTTCAGCCAAATAAGCGGAGCTCACTGGCCCATGACCCTGCCTTATACGCAACGTTTTACAGTACCTGAATTCTTTTGGCAGTCTTGCGCACCTTTTTATTGGAAAAACCATGCCTTAATCACATGGGAAATCTATGTTTTTGTACATAGTGTATGTCCTAGCGATTTTGAATTGATTTAAGAACTGCCTGTATAGTTTTAAGCAACATTCGTCATTTTATGTATCCATTATATACCCATAACCATTTTGATATTCTAAGTAGACATCCTAGTACTGGACCCCGCATTCGTGAGCGTTTTCATGACTATTTCTGTAATCATCAGTGCCAGATAGCTTGATTGTGTTGTGCCAACAACTTGGCTCCAACACGTCTACTCTCGTTCCCAGTTCCCTCCGAAGCCAGGCCATTTATGTAAGCCGACGAGGGCCATATACATGCACTATGTCTCTTAGTACTTTAGTACATAGGCCCATATACAATACTCTACAGGAAATATTATGCATGTTTCCATTGCTCTCAACGGTGAAAAATATGCTGTCAGTCTGTTAACTTCTGTGTTTGAGTTGCTGTCAATGGAGGAAAAGACACTGTCTGTCTGTCATCTGTTTTTATTAGGGAGGGAGGGAAGGAGGGAGGGATGGAGGGCGGGATGGCGTGAGTGAGGGAGGGAGGGATGGAGGGAGGAAAGGAGAGAGCTCTGCCCTGCCATGCCATGCTTTGCCCTGCCATGTCATGCCTCACTTCCCTACTCCCCTACACTCCTCCCCGCCCATTCCCCTACTCAAACACTCCCAGTATTACCATTTACCTGACTCTGTATTGAGAATTAATGCTAAAAGATACCTGTCACAAATTGGTTTTCATAAGTTGACAGTCTGACAGGTGAAAAATCCATATTGACAGCAATTGTTTTTCAACTTGACAGTGTGACAGGTGAAAAAACAATGTTGACAGCAACTTATTTTTCCAACTTGACAGTTTGATAGCTGAAAAATCAATGTTGATAGCAACCCTTTTCCAACTTAACAGTTTGACAGCTGAGAAATCAATGTTGACAGCAAAAAGAATCGCTAATAAAATAAAAAAACATATCTTTTTTATTCTTCTTATTTCATATAGTTGTGGCCCTTCTCGGCTTCCGTAGCCATTGGCCTTGAACTTGAGTTTTTGTTGGGTTAGGCAATCCCTGTGGTTAACTTGGAACCACCGGACATGTATCGGAATTGGAACCAGAAAGTATGATGGTAAAACTACCATCATACAGTCTGGTTTCCGTTCGCCCAAACCCAGCAAAAGTCAAGTTCAAGGTCATACTCAGTGGGCACAGAACATTGAATCAAGATTTAAAACTGGTTGCTAATATTGAGTCAAAGATGATTCAGCATTAATTCATTGTTGAACTTCTTGGGGAGGAGTGCTGCAACCTCATATATATTCATAAAGGCTGCATACAATAGGCTTGAGTATCCTTTGTCTAAACGGTTCCTCTGATAATCCAGAAACATTTTCTTTTAAGACGCTTTCTGTAGGAATGTAAGGACTTCCCCAACCTCTAGACATTGCTAATGTGAAGCTATCACACAACATAAGCAATGCTGGAAAGTTATGGAAATCATTTAACATCGGATGTTGATGGTAGTACTCTGGTTGTTGTGACGTGTATGGAAAAATCAGTTCGAAGGCAGCGCTCGATCTGCTGTGAAATCGTTCTAGGAAATTTATACATTTCCATCACAGCAGCCCACCTCAGTAGTATAGTATGTATTGGAACGGGACTATGGTTAACTACTGTTTATTACTCAATCGACATGCAGCCAATCAGAGGCCTCCATTTGGTCACGTGACCGGAAGTGACCTACTTAGGGGATTAGTGGTGACGTCACGTGACCTAGTTAGCCAATCAGAGGCCGCCATTTGGTCACGTGACCGGAAGTGACGTCATATGACCTACTTATGGACCGGAAGTGACGTCATATGACCTACTTAGGGGACCGGAAGTGACGTCATATGACCTAATTTAGGATCACGTGACCGGAAGTGACCTGATGAGTCACGTGACCGGAAGTGACGTCACATGACCTAATGGCCAACCGGAAGTGAGTGACCTCATTGAGGATCACGTGACCGGAAGTGACCTGATTGATCACGTGACCGGAAGAAGAAGAAGAAGAAGAAGAAGAAGAAGAAGAAGAAGAAGAAGTGATGTCACGCGACTTAATGAAGAGATGAGCGTCTTTAAGGGGTCACGCGCTTTAAAATGTGATATTTTTTTTTTTTTTTTGGATGCATGGGGAGGGGGGCGCTTTTAGGATGCATGGGGCGGGTGGGGGGGAGGGGGGGAGGGGGGAGGGGGGCACTCTAGGGGGGTGGGGGGGCACTCTAAGGGGCGTTTGTCTCTTTTAAGAAAAAAAGAAAAGAAAAGATTTTAATCGAGAGACACGCTTCTTCCTCTCGAGAGGAAGAAGCGTGTCTCTTCATTTTTTTTTTGTTTAGGAAGTGAGGGTCTTTAGGATCACGTGACTGGAAGCGACGTCGTCACATGAGTGACGCTTTAAGAGACTGCGCGACTTACTAGTAAAAGAAGACGTATGAAAATAAAAACACAACAATAATTTATTTTATTTTTTTATTTCTTTTTTTTCAATCTTGATAAACACTCTATTTTTGAAAAGATGCACTCAATCAAGCAATAACACGCTTATTTTTTTTTTTCATATCTCTAAAGGACTCGTTGTCACACCGTCAGAATGCACGCGACGCTTATAATACAAGTAGCGCACGCCGTCTTTTTCTATGGTGTAGGTGACCATTTTGTTTCGCACCACTTTGAAATTTCTATTTACAGCAATGAGAGTTTTTCGTTGGCGAAGAACATCCAAGAAGTCGTCTGGTTCCTTAGGGTTTTGTTTCTTCTGTACGCCTTTTGCACTCCATTTTTTGGATTTTCTTTCACCGGTGCCGCTGACTCGATCGTAGCAAATGTAAGTCTTAGGGTTGAGACTTAGGATCCCGTCACCTTCCCACTCCGCTTTCATAAGCCCCGAAGTTCTCAGATCGTGAAGGTACCGTCTCTCACAACATCCGCCGGGCGGCGGACACCATTCTCGCACTCTTTCCGTTTTTGTCTTCACGAAAAGCTCTAAGTGATCGTCGCACACCGCTGTCGGAATCCACTTTCGTTTCTCTCTGAAGTACGTCTCTCTCAGGCGAGGTTGAACTAGGTCATCCAACGTGTCACCGCTGAGAGCCATGTAAAGACTGTCGGTGTCCATTTGACAAAGGGCATAATCGCGCCGATCGACGAATCTATCCAAGAAGTCGTATGTGAACTCTAACATTTTCAACTTCGCGTACTGGTATACCATGAACCCTATTTGAATAGGGAGGTTGTTCTTGACTGTTTTCGGTTGTAGTTCGACTTCAAACAGATCAGAACTCAACTCGGACGCCTTTTTGAAGCGCCACGAATTGGCCAATAGTTCGAACTTCCGACTGTCAGTGTATCTCACCGCCGTGTGTTTTTCTTTGTTGCAGATTGTTTTACCGTACGTAGCGTTTCCCATTAACTTGTAACAGTCTGACAGAATTTTCTCGTTCTCGTTCACGTCGCCACGTCTTCGCGCCGCCGTTACTTCGTCCGCGAAACCGGCAAAGGAGCGTTTAGGTAGGTATTCTACGACCAGCTGCACTTTGGTGACTATCAAACCGTGCTCTAAATACCACTTGAGAAGCGGCGTTCCCAAGAGAATATTTTTTCCGTGGTAACTCCCTATCAGACATCTCTGAGGCGTGTTCAACAGCTTTTCTTCCTGCGCAAAGTCTGACATGTGAGGTCCTATGTCCGATTTTGAAACGGTCGCGTTCTTGAAAACGGGGGTCATTTCTTCGAAGTAGTCTCGTAGGTGAGGCGGCGTAGTGATGTCCACTTGAACTAAACCGAACATTTTCCCGTCTTTCACAGCAGAAAGGATGTCGCTCTCGCTCATCGCGTTTCGAGACACTTTCAAAGCGTCAACCTTCCAGCGTTGTTGGGAGGCCTTAACCCGCTCATCTCAACGCTTCATCTCTCTCCATTCGCACTCCCACACGACGACCAGCTTGTGACCTAGCGCTTTCAAGTACGCGCTTACTCTAGTCGTTCTGTCGCGTCTCTCCTCCCTCAGTGAAGCGCACTGATATATTGCGACGGTATGCACTCGTGAGCGTGGAACCAACACCCGTGAAACTGGAAAACCGTATTAGAGGCCGCGTGAAACCCGTCCACGCGAATTCTCCGACAGCCTACAACCATCTCGCCGCCGTTCAAAGCGTGGCGCAGTTTCACGTCGCGGTCGTGCTCTACGAAGCGTAACCACTCCAAAGCGCTGTGAGAGTTTCTTTGCCTAATTTCGGGCTTGAACTCGGTCTCAGGTCGTCTCACCGCGTAATAGCCCGTGCAGTGCGCTTCGCTCATGCAGTGCAAGTACAGAGAGTTAGCGTCTAGTCCTAGGATGTGTTGGCACGGTCTCGCTTCTTCGCCGTACTTGTGCTCCCTTATCCGCGTGGTGCCCTTCTCGTCAAATCTATGGAAGATGATGGAAGGACCGCCGACTAGATTTTCTTTGATCAGAGCGTGGAGGACGGCGTCGAACTGGGGGAACGTTGTGAACGCGTCTTCTAGGTTTTGGAAGAGGAACCGTAAAGTCAAACCGGCGAGAGAAACTCCGTCTTTCAACATGTCAATGCCGCGATCTTGGAAAAATTTAGCGTGATTTTTCAGAGCTTCTATGAAAGGTTTGACGTCTTTGTTGTTGTAGTGGATCAAGTAATCTTCAATAGTTTGCATCTTCTCGTCGGACCAAACTTTCTGACATGCGGCGTCGTCGGATTCGGACATTTTGACGCCCGTCAGTTCGCTGTCAAAAGCCGATCTCGGTGGCAGTGTTCTGTTTGCCAGTTTCCTGGTAGACGTCATCCATTCATAAGGAAAGTGACCTTTCTCTTTGTTCCTGGTGAAAGCTCGCAAATAGGTCGCGTAGTTGTAACCGGGTCAAGTAATCTTCCATAGTTTGCATCTTCTCGTCGGACCAAACTTTCTGACATGCGGCGTAGTCGGATTAGGACATTTTGACGCCCGTCAGTTTGCTGTCAAAAATCGATCTCGGTGGCAGTGTTCTGTTTGCCAGTTTCCTGGTAGACGTCATCCATTCATAAGGAAAGTGACCTTTCTCTTCGTTCCTGGTGAAAGCTCGCAAATAGGTCGCGTAGTTGTAACCGGGTGCCAAATAGTTGACTACGTCCAAGAAAACCGTGTGCTGTGTGTAAACCGCCAAGTATTGATTGCTTCTCTTTATGACGCTGAATTCTTGGTTTCTTCGGTCTCCGGAGGCAAAGAATAACGGGTGTCTGGTCTGAGCCGCAGCGAAGCCGCCTGGAGAAGGGGTGAATGTCGCCTCCTCCAGCAGGAGAGCTTCACCTATCGCCGCATCTAACTTCGCTAACATCGGTCGGTAAAGTTCTAGCACAGCTTCCCCGATGACTTTGGCGTTCTCGTTTATGTGATTTAAAACTCGGTCCAACAAGGGGTCGGAATCTGCGTCGGATTCTCTGACGAAGCAGACGGGCCCCTCCCACCCCGGAAAGTCGGATGCGACGCTAGCCGACAAAGGGACGTGATCCCACAGCAGGGACACGTGTTCCGTTGACGGTTCTTTGCACGGTCTGAAGAAAGCCTCGAAATCGAAGGCAATCTTGTAAGGGTAGATTCCGGAATGTCCGTCGGGGGGAAAAATGGAGAAGTCTGCTAGCGCTTCGAAAATCGTTCTCGAATTTTGGTAGATGCCACCTACGTAGCGCAACTTGACTTGTCGGCAAGAGGAAAGCTGGTTCCTGTGTCTCTTCAGCAAGAACTCGGTGGTGAACGCCGCCTTACACTTGCAACATTCGTATATGCCCGCGTACGCGTTGAAGTCCGTGACGAGAGAGACGTGCAAACCACCTTTCGCCGTCAGGTGTAGGTTGACTTTACCTCGGGCGGCCAGAGTTCTGGAAGGCGGTCTGATCAGAGTAACGCGTCTTCTCAACTTCCGCCCCGGCACCTGACGCGACGCGGTGTAAACCGCTATTTGTACGTCAAACAAGTTCTCTAACGCGGGTAAGTCGCGGATGTTCAAACCCGGAAAGGATTCAGGTGTGGCAGCGGGACAGAACTGACGTAACAAATCTGAAGCGCGCTTGCTGGTGTTGTATAAGTGAAAGGAAATGCAGCGGAAGATGCAGAGGTTGTCCTTGTTGGGAAAATCTAACACGCCGCTTCTCTTTCCAACTCGACCGGCCTGAGTGATCCTACCGCCTATGGGAAATTCCCCCGGTCCCATGTAAACGCAAATGTTCAAATTGGTAGGAAAAAGAACGTGCCACTTGGTGTCAGCGTCGCAAAGTTTCCGTACTTCCTCGCAAGCGACGGTGTTTTCCATCTTTGAGAGGAGCTCTTCCAAAGTTTCTGAATTAGTTATAGTAGGGAGCGGTTGTATGAGAGTTGCGTTGTTCTGGGAGGCGTGAAAGTAGCGCAGTTTGCTCTTGTCTTCTCTGTGTTGTAAGAGTAAGCCTACCGAGAAACCCACTTTGTATCTGAATCTTTGTGTCAAGTGAATGCGACGCATAGTATCTACAGCGTCACTCAACTCGCCGGTTGGTAGCCTGAAGTTTGTTACACTCACGCGAGTCCCGTGCATCCTGACGCCCGTTTGTATCGCAGGCCAATTCGCCGTGAACGTTTCCTCCCCGTTCGGTACAGCACATATGGCTGATTTTCACGAAACTGCTTTTTTTCATGTGCTTAGGTGTCCAAAATTAATAAAGGAGTAGAGTTAAGACCTTCTGTGTCCATGTACTTTAGGGGGTGGGTCATACATTAGAAATATTAGGGCAGGTTAAATATACATACCAAATGTACAGTAAAGGGGCAAAGTTGTACAGTCATATTACGTGGGTTCACGCCTAACGCCCTTCTCCCCTCATGAAAGACACCCCTTGTCATGTATAAGGGCATTTTTTTTCATTTATATAACGTTTTAATATGAAAGAAAACATCCTAACAAGGGGTAGGAATCCATTTGTAGTTACCTAAAAGGTCATTTTAATGTTTTTTTGGCCCCGGAAACATGATGGCATTTAGAGGAAACTCCTGAGATCTCTACATTACTCATTGTCAAAGAGAACAATTCTGTAGTAACAGGTTATATATGGGTTCTTTGCCCAGAGTGCATTAGCAAACATACATACCTACACCCTGGTATACAGTTATATGGGTCAAGGGTGCTTTTATTATGCTTTAAATCTATCTGCAACGGGCGTTAGGCGTGAAGCCAGGATACATAAAAACATATCCAGTAGCCTAAATATAAGATTAATTCCATAATATTATGCCATGTTGGATTCGTCTTTTAGGTTCTTTATTGTCAATAATACATGGTTCTACGCATCCCCTGCCTGATTGTAATCCATATGACCATCATTAAGGTGAGAAATGTTGTATAATTTGTGTTTTCTCAAAGAATTGTTGACTTTTTGGCCGAAAAATTATATCAAAACATCAATAAAACATATCATTTACTATAATTAACCTTAGATATTGTATGGGAGGAAGGGTGGTACGTGTTTTTTTCCTCACAAATCGTTTTAGGTTAGTTGGATATCCTTTTCTACTATACAGAGAGCTATTGATGAGGGCGTTAGGCGTGAACCCACGACTCTGACGGGGGGTTTAAGAACGAATATGCTCCCCATACTCTATTCTATCTATATCTCACGGGTTCTTAATTGCTACATATATGTTCCTGGACAGCTCCCCTACCTTATTTTATTGTTTAAAGCATACATAATGCTTTTGTACTATACAGAGAGCTATCGGTGAGGGCGTTAGGCGTGAACCCACGACTCTGACGGAGGGGTTAAGATAGAATATGCTCCCCATACTGTATTCTATCTAAATCTCAAGGGCTCTTAACTGCTACATATATGTTCCTGGACAGCTCCCCTACCTTATTCTATTGTTTAAAGCATACATAAGGCTCAAAACATGTCTAGGGCGTTAGGCGTGAGCCCGGGGCGTTAGGCGTGAACCTGGGGCGTTAGGCGTGAAACCAGTAGACATGTTAGTGCATAGCCAATGCTATGGGTACGATGGAATAATGAAATTTAACCACAAAGTAACTAATATATATAGGTCTATTTATAGCATAATGATGGTGATTAAATATAATAACTCTGGGTGACACCACATGATTAGTGTGTATGTAGGGCGTTAGGCGTGAACCTCCGTAAAAGTTCCCCAGCCTGCTCAATGTCCTCTCTAGGCTATTGTAAATAACCCACACTCTTAATTTTTTTTATCATTTAGATATATATTAGGCCTTACCATGGTACATTCAGATATTCTGTCTTCTTTTTTAATATCAGAAGTGGAGGGCATACATTAGGGCGTTAGGCGTGAAGCCAATAAAGTTCCCTAAAACATATATTATTACAGGACCTATACAATCCTGCCTATGTGTCCATATTTGGTACTAAAAAATTCCTTACCTTATTGGGGAAGTGGAATAATAAAGAAATAAGCACAAAGCTATTTATTCTATTAATTATTTAGCTTGCAATATGGATCATCATGATTTTCGGCTGGAAAAGGGCTGTTTTTCAGTACTTTTCGAACTCCAGCTCTCTTATTTTCACTCATAGATAGGCAAAACCGGGGTACCCCGTAAAGTCCTAGTCTATCCTGACCAGAATACATAAAATATATCGATGTAACTATCATATATAAAAATATATAGGCAGGAGAAAAAAAAAGTGGAAAAAAAGCAGTTTCGTGAAAATCAGCCATATGCGCGGAGGGATGGTCACCCCGTCCAGAGATTCGCGTCGACAGGCGATCTTTCGGCAATCGCCTTCGCCGCATAGAGGGCAAAACTTAGGTATTACTCTACAATTTTCTACGTGTCTCTCGTGGTTGTACGGTCTTTTAAAAATTTTGAAACACTTTTCGCATACGTACTGCGTCATGTTTTTTCACTCAGTTACCAACTACTTAGCTGTCTAACTATCTATCTATCTATCAATCAATCTATCTGTCTATCTATCTATCTGTCTGCTGTCTGTGTATCCGTCTGTCTGTCTCATACAGCGTACGTCAAACGCTGTGTGTGTGCGCGCGTGAGCGTTGAGCGTCTCTCATTCCAAATCTATACCGAGAAATTTGAGAATAATCTCTGTTTTGTCATCCAACTCTTTGAGCGCTCTGGCGGACAGCGTCACCCCCTGCTGTGTGGGTTTTTTGTCAGGACCTTCGTACTTGCGCACGTGGATGAGGTTCCTACCGCTGTAGTAGCTCACAGCTGCGCACACTTCGCCCTCCTCATCCAGCACTGCAAACCAGGGGGTGTGATTAGGTCTTCCTTGCGCGGACGCTGTGTCGCGTATGCGCACCACTGCGCGGATATCGGCGATGCGTGCTATTAGCTCGCGCAGCGCGTCGGCAGTGAAGTGCACTCGCTTGCTTCTGGTCAGAGACGCCTCTTTCACCTGGCCGTCTTTTGTGTAGCGCGGCCTCCTAGACAGTCTAGCCACGTCCTCCCAGATGTCCAGCGTCAAAGTCCCGTCTAAGCAGAACTCTAACCCGAGAGGCCGGGAGGTTTTCTCTGCTTCTTCTCGTCCATCTCGTTCTTTTTCTTGTATTTTTCTCTTCTTAGTAGGCCTTGTTGTTCTGGAACTCACCTTAGAACGTTTCAGACCCGCAAGAAGAGTAACACCATCAGCGTGAGCTGAATCAGCAGCAGAACCGATAACAGGAGCAGCGTCAGCGCTGGTGGTATCCGAGACCTCGTTGTTGGAACGGCGCAGCCACACGCCGTCGGTGCTGAGTGTAGCGGTAGAAGATGAAGCGCCGCCGCCCTCGTAAGGTGGCGGTGAGGGCAGTCGCCACGGACCGGACGCGCTACCAGTGGAAGTGAGGTCGAAAGCTGTGGAAGAGGGGAGCCGAAGAAACGTACCGTCCGCCCCTTTCCCTTCGGGTTCTTCGTACGCCTCGTCGTCAGCGTCGTTCTCTGTCTCACCCTGTTGCTGCTGCTCCTCCTCCTCCTCCTCCTCCTCCTCCTCCTCCTCCTCCTCCTCTTCTTCTTGGTTTAGGGGCTGAGTGTCCGAATAGCTGTAACTCTCAGCGCGAGCGGCGTCGAGGGCGTCGGTCGATGTAGTGGTGGAGAGGGGCTGTGCAACGTGCGGCAGGTCATCAAAATCATCAACAGTAGTGGGGAAGTAAAAACCCGGTTGCCAGTACTGCGCTGTGCCAGGAGCGTTGTCGTCAGTAGTAGTAGCGGTAGCAGCAGGTGCAGCAGAAGCAGCAGCAGCAGCAGCAGCAGCAGGCGCAACAGTAGCAGGCGCAGCAGCCTCAGCAGGCGCAGCAGTAGCAGGCGCAGCAGTAGCAGGTGCAGCAGCAGCAGCAGCAGCCGCAGCACGAGGATCACCAGCAGCAGCAGCAGCAGCAGCAGCAGGCGGGGCGGCAGTAGCAGCGGCAGCGCGCTTAGCAGCAACGTGTACCGTCGCGAGTGTAACAACGTCGCTAGCACGACGACTACTACCAGTAGTACTACTACCACTACTACTACTACTACTACTACTACTACTACTACTACTACTACTACTACTGCTGCGAGCGCTCGCTACAGCGGGAGGGTGATAAGACCAAGCGGATGCGGCGGTAGTCTCATTTTCAGTAGCAAGAGGAGGCACTGACGCTAAACGAGCGCTGTTCCGCGTAGTCTTCTTGTTCTTGAACTTGCTTAGATCCTTGGACGGCGCTAGGTGTTGTCTTTTGCTCATGGTGGTGACTGTAGAGAGCAGCAAAAGACTGAGTGAGTGAATGGAGGTTTCCAGGCCCCTTATATACGCCTTCTCGCTTCTAGAGCTAAGCTACTTACTGCCCCTGTTCAGCTGCCGCCGGCTGGCCGGCGGCCATTCACAAAGAGAAACAAAAGACATAAGGCATGACGTTTTCAGCTGGATCCCTTTCCCCCCTTTTGAGAGATCGACTGTCATGAGCTAAGCTACTTACCACCCTGTTCAGCAATTCAACGCGCATTAGCTGTATAAAGGATTAAGCGGTTGCTGCCGCCGACTGACCGGCGGCCATTCACAAAGAGAAACAAAAGACATAAGGTATGACGTTTTCAGCTGGATCCCTTTCCCCTCTTTTTTGAGGGATCCACTGTCATGAGCTAAGCTACTTACCACCCTGTTCAGCAATTCAACGCGCGTTAGCTTTATAAAGGATTAACGGTGATGAGCTTAGAGTGTGTATACAAAAAAACTACAGGAGGCGTGTGGCGAGAAGCAGGACCCCCTAAGACGAACGTGTCTGTCTGTGAGTAGAGGCGTGTGCATGTGGTGAGCGACTTAAGTGTAAGACAAAAAAAAATCACCGCCTCCTGCCGTGGTGAGTAGACCGGGCCGGCCGGCGGCGGCCGGCTAGTTCAATAGGGGTGACAGCTGACTAAGGCTGTGCATGAAAAAATCCGATTTTCACCTGACCTCTGACGTTTGTTACAATGAATGTCAGAGGGAGGGAGGCGTCCTCAGGTAGGGGGTAGGAGGTAAGGCTATGGATGAGGAAAAAACACCGTTTTCAGCTGGTCTCCACGGATAGCGATGACATACCCCTCGTCATCTAAGCTCTTAAGGAGCGGAGCGGCTGAAAAGGCGTCATGCGGGCAGGTCGCTAGACAGCTGGAGTGCTGTTGGAAATAGGATTAAACTCCCTCTGTATAAAAGCTCTGATTTCTGTTGGAAAAAAACCATATCGCCTCTGACCACAGTAACGTCTACTACCACCACCACCGCCACCACCGCCGCCGCCGCCGCCGCCAAGACGAGACGAGATGGCTCAAGCTATTCCACTTTCAAGCTCGCCTTCACCGCCTTGTCCACCTGAAAAAAAGTTAATGCGGCTTGACGACGTGAGACGCGCGAGGCAGACCGATGGGGAGAACAGAGAGGTAGGACAGCGGCGCTTAGCATATAGCGACGCCTTGCTTCGTCAACTAGGTAAAGAGTTGAGCGGATCTTGGAGAGAGTTGGGCAGTAGCTTAAAAGTTACCGCCGCCCGTATGGATGCTCTAGTAGAGCGCAGTGTCAAGACACCGGAGGAGCTGTGTACGGCGATGTTCCGAGTCTGGTGGGGTGAAACCCCGCATCGTCATAGATGGGGAGAGCTCGGTCGCGTCTTCACCCGCATTAGACGAGTGGAACTGTTGGCTCAGTGGATGACCCTTCTCCACAGACAGGGGTTGGATTTTGAAAACCCCGACTCGCGCGCGATGCATAAGCACTTGGGCGCCCTCGGCAGACGTCTAGGTAGCAGGTGGAAAGAGGTGGGGGACCATTTAAAATTGTCGCCTGAGAGGTTAGATAAGATCGCTGAAGAATGCGAATACGGAGGAAGTCCCGCTGAGTGGGCCTTCCGAGTGTTGAAAATGTGGCAAGCTGAAGCTGACGGTGCCGGCGGTACGCCTTTTGAACTCCTTCGAGTGTTGACTGAGGACATGGGAAAGTTTGACCTCGGCATCGCGATATTACTTGACTTTATCAAGCAAGAAACAACGAGAACGACGGACATGTGAATTGTTGTGTTTTATTTTCATACGTCTTCTTTATTAGTAAGTAAAAAAAATATTATAACAATTAAGACGCGTGTCCTCTTAAAGTGTCACTTCCTCCAGTCGCAGCTGATCGCCTCATCGAAGCATGTGATAAACAAAAAAAAATGAAGAGACACGCTTCTTCCTCTCGAGAGGAAGAAGCGTGTCTCTCGATTAAAATCTTTTCTTTTCTTTTTTTCTTAAAAGAGACAAACGCCCCTTAGAGTGCCCCCCCACCCCCCTAGAGTGCCCCCCTCCCCCCTCCCCCCCTCCCCCCCACCCGCCCCATGCATCCTAAAAGCGCCCCCCTCCCCATGCATCTTAAAGGGGCCCCCCTCCCCCCTCCCCTCCCCTCCCCTCCCCTCCCCTCCCCTCCCCTCCCCTCCCCCCTTATACACTCTAAAGAACGCTTCTACCTAGTTCAATAAGTCACTTCCAGTCGCTCGTAAAACAATAAAATGAAAAAAACAAACTTATATCGTGGTGTTTTTTATTAGTTTACCGAAAAAAAATAAGAGACTCGCCTCCTCCTTCTTCTTCTTCTTCTTCTTCTTCCGGTCACGTGATCAATCAGGTCACTTCCGGTCACGTGATCCTCAATGAGGTCACTCACTTCCGGTTGGCCAATAGGTCATGTGACGTCACTTCCGGTCACGTGACTCATCAGGTCACTTCCGGTCACGTGATCCTAAATTAGGTCATATGACGTCACTTCCGGTCCCCTAAGTAGGTCATATGACGTCACTTCCGGTCCATAAGTAGGTCATATGACGTCACTTCCGGTCACGTGACCAAATGGCGGCCTCTGATTGGCTAACTAGGTCACGTGACGTCACCACTAATCCCCTAAGTAGGTCACTTCCCGTCACGTGACCAAATGGAGGCCTCTGATTGGCTGCATGTCGATTGAGTAATAAACAGTAGTTAACCATAGTCCCGTTCCGATACATACTATACTACTCACCTCTGTTCCAATACAGGTCGGTATTGATGAGAAAACTAGAGCTGTGACTATACATGGGGTAGAATTTGTTCGACACGGCCTTTCTAAAATTCGACACGGGTGACACGGCACTTTCAATTTAAAAATTTGACGGACACAAAAAAAAAGAGTATGCACAATTGTAAACATGTATAAGATAAAAATCGACACAACGGCACCCTTTTTAAAAGCGACATGGCGACATGGTAAGAAAATCGAGTATATAGCGGAGACAATTATTATTGAGATGTGTGAACTATAGTCAGAACAGGTATTTTTGGTATTCAGTAGTTTCTCCTGTAGGTTATACTTACACCACATTGGAGTGTAGCTGTAGGTCAATGCAATGAACCCCATTCAAGCTAGCAGTGGGACAATCACTATTTTTTGTTATCCGTCTTTCTAACTTTCTAACTTTTAACATCGGACAATTCATAGGCAGCTATGGTCCACTGCTGTCGTATGTACTACAACTATCATACAGAGCTGTTGTCTGAGAGCTATGGTATTCAGGTGGTCGTCCAGCCTTAAGGTGGGGCTCCACTAACCGATTTTGTTCTCAAATCGGGGCTATTCTCACGAATTTGACTCAGATATATCCCTGGAAACAAATTCCCGTGAATTTCCCCTAGATAACCCGGGTTGAACTGGGGTCAGTCCCGGGATTAACCAGGGTTATATTCCCGTGATTTCACGGGATTTTGTGAGCAAAAATTCCCATTAAATCACGGGATTCTGGTAAATAGGCTGGCATGGGTTCGAATCCCACTGAAGTAAGACATACAGGGTTATAATGAACGTATCCTGAATATGTAGCACAACTTTATGAAGAAAAAAAGCTGTTTCTTACCTTTATTTGATCATGTGTTTCACAGGTTAATTGGAATGATACCTCTATACAAATGGGATTCGAACCAATGACCTGAAGATCTGTAGTCCTTCATTCTAGGCACTGCTCCATTGAGGCTTGTGTTAGAAGTCGGACTGTGCCATAATTAGGACATTAAGCAAACCTGACATAGCTCATTGAATTCAGAATAGGGACCTTTGGCAAACCTGACGTAGCTCATTTAATGCAGACGTATCCTATGCCTTCAGCACTGCTACATCTGCGTTTTATGAGCTTTTACGTGGTTGCAACAGAAAATAGAGGGTCCCGACTTCTCATTACAATTCGACCACAATATTCGTTGTAATATTATCTATCTAGAAAATGTGTTTGCACATATGTATTGATCATCATGTATCCTCTCCCATTCCATTAAGTAATAAAATGAGAATGCAGGAAATCGTTTGACATATTTTTATATGAAATGTGGGCTGAATAGGGACCTTTAGCAAACCCGACGTAGTTCTTAAAACGCAGACGTAGCAGTGCTGAAAGCACACGCTACGCCTGGGTTAAAAGAGCTACGTCGAGTTTTCTGAAGGTCCCTAATAGGGGCTTGATCCCTCAACCTTGACATACAAAGTGCCAAACCCTACAGAATATGCTAACAAGGCTAGATATGTAGATATATTTAAAAAACCGACACAGGCTGAAAGAGGGGGAACAACAACTAAATGCAGGAGGATATGGAGAGGGAGGGGTCATGTACGAGAGAGGGGGGAGATGTGGGGATGGTCACGTGGTGAACTTGCCATCACTTCACTTCTCTCACCAGGAACCTTTAGCAACCACGTCAAAGCTGATAAAACGTAGAGGTAACGTAGGTCTTTACCATTTCCACCAATGCACGTATAATGACCTACGTCTGCATTTATTAAAGGGGCATTCTCACCACTCACACTTAACCACATGGTACACTAGAACAGTACTAAAATTGTGAGTGGGATATGCTCGGTGAGAATGCCACTTTAAACCCGACGTAGCTCATTAAACGCAGACGTAGTAGTGCTAAAGGGATAGGCTACGTCTACGTTTATTGAGCTTTTAAGTGGTTGCTAAAGGTCCCTAGTATCACCTCTCTCGCCATCACCTTTCTTGTCAGGTATCCCTCTACTATCCTCTTGGTGTCGTATTCTTCTATTCGCTGCTTTGTAGTATAGTGGTGGGGGCGCTGGTCTCCCATCCCGAAGATCCTGGTTCACCTCCCTATGCAGCCTGTAATTTTTCATGCTTTTGTCTGATGACGAGATGCTATACCTTACATATTTTGATTAGAACTTCGTATACCTCTACTCTTGCCGCAAACTATATTGTACAATGTATGAGCTACGTCAAGTTTGCTTAAGTCCCTATTAGGGACCTTGAGCAAACCACGTAAAAGCTTATAAAACGCAGACGTAGCAGTGCTGAAAGGATAGGATACGTCTGCGTTTAATGAGCTTTTATGTGGTTGCTAAAGGTCCCTATTGTTATCCACCATAGACATAACCATACATTACCATTTAATGTACCCACTTAAATGGTCAAATTAACAACTAGCCCACCAAGTCTCGTTAGCTCAATCTGTAGGGCTTGGCACTTTGGATCTCAAGTTTAAGAGATCTAGCCCATATTGAGTTTGCATTTTATAGAAACGTTTTAAAACGTTTCGAATTAATTCAGTTATATTTTGTATTTCAATATATAATATCTTTAAGAAAGTTGATTGTATATATAGAGTGGTAAAAGGAAGGTGAATTTACATCACTAAGTCTTGTCAATAGCCCTGAGGGTTCGAACCCATGTCCTACTGCTTCACTGGGGTAAATCCCGTGATTTGACGGGATCATACTTGGAAAATCATGTTTGTTAATCCCGTGTCATCACGGGAATATTTGCTCACAGAATCGCCAAATATTCCCGGGAATATCTCGTAACTTGTTACCAGGGATACCATAACAATTCTATACCTTAGACAGGGAGGTCCTATAGACCCTGCCATGGGGTTGTGTTTATAAATAATGGTTATGTTTATAAAGAAGTGGAAATTAGACTTGCCAAGGCAATATAACACTGTATAACACATTATATCTGAATGGTGACCTCTCTAGATCGGTGTTTACCTAATAAAAGGGTATACATAACACTTCTGATGTAAATATAAACAAACCCTGACACTTTATATCTGATCTGATTGTTTCACTAATATCTAGGATAGCTAGGGGTACCAGGGTATGATCGGATCGTGAGACTTACCCAAAAAATCGGCTAGTGGAGTCTCAGCTTTACTAGTACAGGTGGGAGTGGAGTTTTAGATCGGGGTGCGCATGGCAATAGCTGGGACTCCACTACCCGATCATTTTGGTAATTCTCACGATCCGATCATACAGGTCTACACAGTTTTATGAGGTATAAACAGAGGCACATTTCCTACATAAATTTGGCCGACTAGAGCCAGATGGACAGTGGGGCACCAGATAAACAAGTTTGATATAAGATCGAGAGTCAAAGTCGTCCTGAGATGCAAAATCGGGACCTTAATCAGGACCTAAATCGTACTGTATAGCCTTGGCAATTCTATTCTCCACTTGTTTATAAACAAAAACATTATTTGTAAACATAGACATATTACATGGCAAGATCTAAAGTACCCCCTATCTATTGTATATAATTGTTATGGTACATGTATATACGTGAGTCTGATTCGTGAGAATAGCACCGATTTGAGAGAAAAATCGGTTAGTGGAGCCCCACCTAATGAAATATGTCCGTCATGTTGACATAGTTATTATTGTCATGTTAACATGCATGTGTCCGTAATGTTGACATGCATGTGTCCTTCATGTTATCATGCATCACCCTGTGTATGCTATGTGGACCCTGGCCTATAAATTCCCATTATATCACCTCTGAAGAATTCACCCATAGTTTGACGACAGGTTTGAAGACTTCACCTATACATTGCAGCTTTACACCTTGCGGGAGGTCCCTATTTATCTAAAGCTGTAGGATAATACAATATAGTGAGTGGTCCTCTCGAGTATTAGCTGTAGTGGAAAGTACAAAGCCACATCACATTCAAAGACAATACAATATAAATATTATCTGCACTAATATATATTATATCTATAATATTCACAGTGTACTATTCTCGTGGATAGTAATCGCTGCCTACAGGGCGATCGTTTCCCATTGAGAAATGGGCTCCAGAATTCGAAGAACATTATCTAAAGATAGTTTCAGTATGTTGGTATAAGCCGACATGTGAATTCCAAAGGGAGAAGAAAGTCATTTCTGAAAAAGATGAGAGGCTGTCAGTTTGAGCAGCCATATTGTATTAACACACTATTGGATTTTTGTAAGAATTTTTGAATATAGCAGACAATTCTACATTAATATGCACCTTCAACCTTTTGGTTACAAAAACTAAAATAAAAGTTGGTGAGCTCTTGAGATGGGTTAGCATTGCTTTGCACTGTCTCAAGTAAAGGCCTAAAATTTGCTTCTATGCATTCTGGGATATAGTCCCGCTAAGGATAACCCCTAATCATTGGGTATAATTGACCATTTACTATCAATAGAGGCCCATCAAAGACGCTTTTCACTGGAATACTGGGGGTCATTTTGATTACTCTAGATGCTTGTAATTGTTAAATCACTATGCGACCCTCAGAAGGTGACAGGAGTTTGCTGCTCTTGCCCACAGACACAAAGTTCACGCAGCCTGTAGGTATATAGGAGAGCACACACACTAACCACCTGTGCCTACTACAGGCAGGCGGGCAGTGGTAGTGTTGAAGTGGCTCAAAATGAGAAATACAATGATATTTTGTAAAGTAGGAACATGTTATCACATAATAAGCTGAATCAGTACATTCTATACATCATAAACCTCAAATAAAGTTAAGTTATTCTGTTCTAGAAAAGGAGTTATTATTTAAATCAACTGCTTTAATTTACCCCTTCCTCAGAATAATCTCTGCTTTGGATAACTTCTTTTTTTGTGGAAAGATTTCTTTTTTTTCATGTTGTGCACAAGTGTATTGTTTTTCCAACTTTCTAATATAGAGACGATCTATTAATAGGATCTTTTCATTTTGGGTAAAATCTAAAAGAAACGTGTTTTCCCCTGTTATTGTTGGACTTTGAGGTAAGAAATATTAACAATTTTCCATGGATATTTCCCTATCTATATTTCTCATTGAAAGTACTGCAATAAACTATGTGATTTGCATGAAGATTTACATTAGAACCACCTGTTAAGATCATGAATCTTTAAGCTATATTCATTTCAATCATTTTACACAAGTGACTTACTCTGGTTATTGCAACCTCAAGGTCCTGTTTTGTTTCTCACTTTTATATAGTAAATATATGTGACACAATCTGCGAAAGGGCCCTTAGTGCAGGGTGCATTAAGATCCTTTATCCTAGTGCATGTCACATATGCAGAAGGTAACTGCTGTAATCATGGGAAAATCTATTGGTGGTAAATAAAGAGTATCGTACCCCTTTAAGGGATGGTTCTAATAGTGTTGGGCATATAACTATGAGGCAGTGAGAATGTACCTGGTCTGAGCAGTTTCAGCAGAATGTGCCGCATTACAGCGACCACCTAGCATGTCTGCGAAGTATAACAGCCCAGTGGGCACAGCACCACCTACTAAACGTCTAGTAGCCATCTCCCTGCAACAAGTGCACCGTTTACTAGCTGGCTAATTTGGTGGCTAATGCAACACCTTGCAGCGCTTACTAGTTGGGTTTTTGCAGCACTGCAAAATAAGCCCTTAGAAGTAGCTGCTTATACAGTGGTTATTAGTCACTGCAAGTGCAGCTACTATTAAGAACTGTGAATGCAGCACCTACTAGCTGGCTAATTTGGTGGCTAATGCAACACCTTGCAGCACTTACTAGTTGGGATTTTGCAGCCCTGCAAAATAAGCCCTTAGTAGTAGCTGCTTATGCAGTGGTTATTAGTCACTGCAAGTGCAGCTACTATTAAGAACTGTGAATGCAGCCCCTACTAGCTGGCAAATTTTGTGGCTAATGCAACACCTTGCAGCACTTACTAGTTGGGTTTTTGCAGCCCTGCAAAATAAACCTTTGGTAGTAGCTGCATATGCAGTGGCTATTAGTCACTGCAGATAAGCTACTATCATGAGCTTCAAATACATCACTTAGTAGTTGACTACTTGGTGGTTAAAGCAACACTAGTAGTCAACCTGGCCAAAGGTGTGATTTAATGCTGTATTATATGACCTTTAAGTAATATACTATTATACACAGAAATGGTGTATCAATCAAATTTGGTTGTAATCTATGTTATAAATCATGCCTAAGCATATCTCAAGTCTTAGCAATTGATGTATGTTCTATGTTTACAAATTTAGCACATTTTGGTACACACATGACTGGTATATGTCATTAATGTAATGATATCAAAAGGTTCAAAGAGTATAAAACTTCAAAAAAGGAATACTGCTGCCACCTACTGGCAACTAATGCATGCCTCGGCAACAGCTAATAAGCCTTTATTATGCAGCAGCTAGTAAGCCCTGCAATAGCTGCCCTTAATAGTCAGTGCTTCTGCAGCCCTGCATTTTGCAGCTACTAATAAGAGTTTACTAGCCACTGCAAAAACAACAGTTATTAGCCTATGTTAAGCAACAGTGGTCTGGTGAATTTAAAAGCTATCTAACTCATCCAATCTTGTTGACTATGCGATTTTCATTGATTAAAAAAACCATTTTGTTCATTCAGTATTTGAAGAAATTGAAAATGATGTCACATGCATTGATTCTATTGCATTAATCAGGGCTATCTAGGTCTGTGGAAATTGCTATGCATAACATAGTGTGTTTGCAGCCCTGGGTGGATATCTAAGGAAAATCACCAATTAACCCAAATACTGAGGAATATCCTGCTCATGATTTAACACATATGTTATTAGGCACCACATGGACTGATAGATTTTGATATTTAGACACCCATTCAAGTTATAATCCTCATTTTCAGTTGTCTATGGGGATTAACACTAACTTGAGTTTATGTGTATTTCGTGAAATATCTAGACAGAGATAGCTGTTGGTCATATGAAATATAGAAAATTGGAGGGGTAAAGCATGATACGACCATGTCTCATTGAAAAATATTGTGTGGTTTCTGTGCATTCAGGAGAAAACAATGAGTGATAATAGGGGATATTGAAAGCACATGGTCTTCAGTAACCCTGCATTTGCAGCAACTAATAAAAGCTGCTGTGCACCATTTACTAGCCACTGCAAGAGCTATAGTTAGGCAACAGTTAATAAGCCTTTCTTGAGCAGCAACTATTAAGCCCTGCATTTGCAGCCCTTAATATCCAGTGCTTCAGCAGCCCTGCATCTGCAACTACTAATAATAGTTGCTTTACACCGGCTACTATGTACTGCAAATTAAGCCCTTATTTAGCTGTGTCAGGCAACAACTAGTAGTCCCTCAAATGCAGATACTAGTAAGCCCTGCATTAGCATCCCTTAATAGTCAGTGCATCTGCAACCCTGAATTTGCAACTACTAATAGGAGCTGCTATGCACCATCTACTAGACACTGCAAATGCAGCCCTTATAAAGCTCTGTTATGGAACAACTAGTAATCACCTAAAATGCAGATACTAGTAAGCCCTGCATTACCATCCCTTATTAATCAGTGCATCTCCTGCCCTGAATTTGCAACTATAAATAAGAGCTGCTATGCACCTGCTACTAGGTACTGCAAATGCATCTCTTATTAAGCGATGTCAAAAGAACAGCTAGTAAGCTCTTAATTTGTACCAACTAGTAAGCTCTCCATTAGCTGCGTTTAATAGCCAGTGCTTCTGCAGCCCTGAAGTTGCAGCTACTTATAAACGCTGCTCTGCTGCAACTAGTAGCAGTTACGTTTGCAGCACTGCAATGCACCAGATAGTAATAACTTAATAAGCACTACTCAGAATTTTGCGTATCTAGCTCAAAAAGGTTGATGGTTGCATGAGTGACTAGTAAACGTTGCAATGCAACTAGTCACTCAAGCAACGACTAGTAGCTGGTGCAGCCTGATGGTGTGCCCACTGGGAGTGGTGTGCATACGTGGCACTTTGCCAAAGCATCTTAAGGGCATCGACCTTAGATATATCTGGTGTTTAGATCTACTGTCGCCCTCACCTGTAGAAGGATATTTCAATAAATCAATGAAAATAGAATGCAAACATAAAAGATCCTGCATTCAGAAGTTTTGTGCCAAAGGAAATATGGTGTTTACTACTTAGTATAGCGGGAACAGGGGATTTTGAAAGAAAGATTCACTTAATCAGATATCCAGAGAAAAGTGACTAGTGGGGTTTACACTAAAAGGCCATGTTTTTGCCCAGGGAAGTATGTAGCTGTAAAATAAAGATTGCCATCTAAACAGTCTGTATGTATGTGTTGTAATTCCCATACCTATAATGCCATTCTCAATGGAAGACGTGGCGTTTTACTTACTTCTCTCACTACTGCTCAATCACTATAATGCCATTAAACATTTCTTTTAGGTGGGATAATGTATACAGCTTAGTACTTAACTTGCCCAGAGTGGAACAATAACACATGCCTTACCTCACCTAGGCAGTGCCCATCATTACCTACCCAGGGCTAGCCCCAGCAAAGGCTAAGTCAACGGGTAGTAATATGCAAATGACCCTATCATATGACATAGCGCCAGGTAGGGAGAATTTGCTTGACCGGAACTGACAAACATGCTAAAACACATATGGATGGACTTTCAAAGTCACCAAATGTACATGGATATGATAGTAGGCCTATTTGATGGAATCTAATCCCCACTCTCAGGACAATAGTGTATGAGACATGTGTCATGGTTTAAGCTTCTTTCATCCTATTGCATTCCTTCTAGATATATCTAAATAAAACACATTAAATATCATAAGGGTCCATACACAAGGTTTAGAATGTCTTGTGTCCTGCTGATAGGTTTTTGGCTGAGAAGAACATTAATTTACATATAATTTTCCTACAGCAAGACTACACCTCACTGTTAGTCACTTTCTGAGATCTGGCCCAGCCTTGACTGACCTGCCCCCTCGTGTACGTTGTGCCCGCTACTTTGTATCGACACAACAATAAAAAACCTACCCTCTTAACGGCCACCCCTCCAGTGTAGCCAACCCCGGGCTCTCTAATGCAGACACTTTTCTTAGTCCCAGATATACTATACAATGTAAAGAAAATTACTCCCTCTAATGCAGCCACCCCACAAAAGCGGCCACTTTTCCAAACGTGACCACATTAGAAGGAGTTGACTGTACAGTTCAGGTGTTTCTATAATGAATCAAGACAGTAATGGCTTTGGTATATTATAGTGTACATCTATGCTGCCCTCTTTAATGCAAGGCCCACACGTTCATATGAGACTTTGCAGGTTTGGTAGCGCAGTAACAGCAATAACCAATGCATTAAAGTAGTCATAGTGCGGTCCTTTAATGCAATATGACCTTTTATGGCCATAATGGATGAATACAGCAAGGGAAAGTACTTCACCGAAACTGCATACGTGCATCATACTCATCGTTTGGGGTAGACTACCTACCGTCTCCGTCTATGGAAAAGGGGGGAGGGGAGGAGTGGGGGGTAAGAGGAAGGAGGGAGTGTACCTCTACTATACAGACTTGGACCAAGGCTACGTTTGGGGTCGATACTCCCAACGGCTGGGCATGATGTAACAATACATTTAGCACCAGCAATGCATTTATGCATCATGACGGCAAATAAATATGAAGCCATCCTTGAAGTGGCTGCTATAACTGGCTTCACTTGGTGGATGGTAGATGTCTATCAGATTTACTCCAAGACGTGTCCCAATTTTCCTTGTATTCTTTTACACCAAAACCATAAAAGAAAAGAGGGGGGTCCCAAGAATTTATTTTTTTGAATAACAAATTTTGAAAAGTTTAATTGCGTCAGAATCCCTGCAACATTCTTCAGACCGTTTGATTTTTGAAGTATTAAGATAAGACCAGACTGTGTCTTGCTCTACTCTACTGTCATCTTCTGCCCACCATTACTTTGCTCTGCTCTGCTCTACCTTGTATGTCCTGCTCTACTCTCCATTAGTCTACTCTGCCTCACTCTGATTTAATCTTCCCTTTGTTCTACTTTGCTCTGTTTTGCTACTCTCCATTACTTTGCTCTGCCTTATTTTGCCTTGCTCTATTCTGCTCTACTTAACTTTGCTCTGCTCTGTCGTACTCTTGCTCTGCCCTATTGTTCTTTTCTCTGCCCTACTAAGCCGAGGTCTACTGTACATTACTCTGCTCTGCCTTGCCTTGCCTTGCCCTGCCTTGCTCTGCCTTGCTCTGCCTTGCTCTGCCTTGCTCTGCCTTGCTCTATTCTACATTAATCTGCTCTGTTCTATTCTACATTACACTGCTCTGCCTGGCTCTATACTCTTCATTGCTTTGCTCTGCCTTCTGTACAAAAAATTTGTTTATTGATCCGCCTCCTATAAGTGGCTACTGTAATACCTCGTGTATAAGCCTAACTCATGTATAAGCCGCACCCCGACTTTAGGGCGATCATATAAGCCGCTCCAGAGATCTGAAATATGGCGACTTTTGTATTGTATTATAATAGCAAAAATTCGAGTATAAGCCGCATCCGACTCTGTTCCAATCTTATGAATTAGCAGAGTTTTTTTAAAGTGAGACATATGTGGCTTAGAAGGTATAGCAGTTTTTGCTACGTTCACATGACTATAGACATATAGTCCATAATGACTTTTACAGGTTCATTAGCATCGGCATGGCTGCATGTGAGTTACTCAACAGGGATGCATTCGTGCATTCATATATATGTTGGCATATATACAAGTAATGTTTAATTTCCCACGGCCCCCTATAAACTACTATTCCTGTAATAATGTATGACACTTTCATAAAGGGCCAATGGAGACATGTTTGTGACCATGAATGGTAATCAGGGCTCAAATATAACTGATGGGTAGCTCATTGCCCCCTAAGGGGTGAATGAGAGGTCATTGCTGATCCCTAGTGCTCAATTCCTACACCAAACCTCTGGACCCACCATACTGTGTACTCACCGCAGTACCATTTGCTGTCATTGTATGCTTAACACCATTTTTCACCCACCCACCCACACCTCTTGTATATATAATCTCAATATGTATTATTTACTTAAATACAAACTGTTACTTCACCACTCCGTTCACCCTTATCTATGTAATAATATGTTTTCCATGTACCTGACCACAACTCTATGTACATGTATAATTCTTACCAGGTCTTTATACCATTTTATGCTATATGATTTATACTGTTGTTCTAATAAATCACAACCATAATAGATAAACCTTTTATTTTCCAAGCCTGCCTCACATCTGTTCTATCCAAGGGGGTCAGTAATGATGGAAAATGTAACTTACAGATAAAGGTGTCTGAGGTTTGCCCTCTGTGGTGGACCGCATGCGCCGGCCATGTTGGATCGGGCGGCCATGGTGGATTGGGCAGCCATGTTGGATCGGGCGGCCATGTTGGATCGGGCAGCCATGTTGGATTGGGCAGCCATGTTGGATCGGGTAGCCATGTTGGATCGGGCAGCCATGTTGAATTGGGCAACCATGTTGGATCGGGCAGCCATGTTGGATCGGGCAGCCATGTTGGATCGGGCAGCCATGTTGGATCGGGCAGCCATGTTGGATCGGGCAGCCATGTTGGTTTTCGGTGAAGATTCTGGATTCATACAGAAGCCTCCTTCATCATGGTGTGGATCTGTGAGATGACACAAGGAATAAACTTGTTCTTAAACGTATTGCGGTCGATCAATAATGAAATCAGATAAGTAATAATTAAATAAGTAATGAATCATTGATTTAAGGAATGGGGGGGGGGGTTGATAAATTTCCGTGAGACAAAATGATGATCGGGTCTCCACTTTGAATGATTAAGGCGTGGTCACTTTTAAAATAACAGTTTAGGTTTGGTAGACCATGGCAACGATCCCTCTTCCCTCATAGGGATCTAGATTATTTTTCAACCCACCACTCCCAGGTTTGGAATTAATGATGACTAGTGGCATTAAGTACATTAACGCATTATCCCAGTGGGCACAGAACATTGAATCAACATTGAAAACTGGTTGACTATGTTGATTCAATGTTGATGCAACGTTGATTCAACATTGAACTGAGTTTTGTGCCCACTGGGATGCGACCCTTAAAGGGTCACCGATTCAGTTTACATTTTGACATAAGAAGATTTATTTCAACTTTGGACAGTCATCTACATATTTGGAATAAAACAGATACGACTCAAATCGTGGTACAAAAAGAAATGATGCGAAATTAATTAGATCCAGTCAGTCAGCCGCTGGGTGTGCCGGAACCATGGCTACACACCAATTCTGATGCCCAAAGAGTTGATAGTTCCCATTCTATACTTGATTGAAATTTTCATCTTTTCCCACCTATTTAAATAAAAGTAGCATTTTACATTTCATGAAATGAGTCAATTTTATGATATGAAGCAAAAGCGGTAACTTACCTTGTATGCTACGGCCTCCTGTCTGTGTAAGTGTAGATCTCATGTATAGTCACCCCTCACCCTGCTCTGGACCCAAATCACGTGACACAACTGGTGGTTCTCCTTGGGTGAACAGCAGAAAGTATCCTCAGTATAACGGGACTAGTGCATTACAACATGGAGGCCGCCATCTTGACTCAGAGCAATGCATTGTGGTTAGGCCCCCGACTCCAGAGCAGTGCATCGTGGGTGAATTTCTTATCAGCACCTTTGTTCTAGGTGTGAGGGGAGGGGATTAGCCTGATAAGGAAATGGGGGTTTAGCCCCCGGCTACCTGAGGTACCAGGATGCGCTAGTCCCGTATACGTCCACATACATACATGTATATAGCCTGGCACCACGGTACCATACATGTATTTGTTTTACATCCAGAGAACCATGTAATTTTCCTGCTGCATAATATACATGTATATTTCTTCCACCCGATTCAGAGTAGACCGTTTCTTTTTTTTTTTGCATTTTAATGTTCCCTGGAATTTGAATCTGCATGAAATTTCCTAAGTAAATAAATAAACAATAATGGCCTATGCGGAGAATGCCTGGTATCAGGAAGACAGTCTGCTCGGTATTTATATTTGTTCTTTTACGTATTTCTAAAACTTTCTTATAACTTTCTTTCGACTTCGCTTTTTAATCCCTTAAATTACACTAATGAACACTAATGTCTGGGCCTATTAGTGTTGTATTTACAGTTTTAGATTAAATCAGGTAACGACTGTAGGGTAAGGAATGTGCATGATACCCCAATGCTTCATTTGTTTTTATGATGCACTATACATCATGGCGATCTTTTGGGAGTGTATCAACCCAGTAGAGTCACCATGATGCGGGTTTGCATCACTGGTAAGTCCATGCATCCATGCATCATGACAATGAACAGCCGCCCTTAAAGGCCCAGCGCCCCTATATATAGAGCTGAGTACCTGTCCCGACTGCACTCTGACTGTTACTGCACGTGCAGTAAGAACTGCGGGTTTAAAGTCGTCCATACAGGTACCCACAGGCAGGGGCGGACCTAGGAATTTGAAAAAAAAAGGGGGGGGGGGTCGGGGGGGGGGGGGGTCACGAAACATGAAAGTACATATACTGAAAACAGTGCCGCTGTGACTGGCGGCGCGTCAAAATATTATTAGGAAAATGTGTTTTTTTTCCAAAAGATGGGGGAGGGGGGGGGTCCGGAGCCCCGAGATCCTCCGCCCTGAATTCTCCCCTGGCAGGTGTACAGGGTGTATAACAGTTCTGTAACATGTTGCCAGCCAGGGGTGGGGGTGGGGATGGGTGGGGGGGGGGGGGGGGGGATGAGCGAGAGGCAGACGGCCTGGCACAAACTGTCATTTCACATACTCCTATTGTGGCACTTGGCATTTGTTTCCACGATACGCCCTTTTGGTGCCAATAAACAAGTTGTAGCGACATGTCCTGCGGTAACCTCCTGTCAGCAGTTCTATTCCAGGCGCGCCCGTTTACTATTGGCAATATTATTGCTGTTATACTGGTTCCATGCTATGTGCAATGTGCTGATATCAGCACCAACAGGAGAGTTGTCCGATGTCATTCCTGTCTTTTCAAACTGATTCACATAGACAATAATGATTACGCCTAAAGTCCTGCCAGAATTTTAGATTTGATTTAAAAGATAAAAGCTACCAAATTTTTATCGAGGAAAAATAAAATGTCATCAAAGTTTGATCGAGGAACGTTTCCAAACAGAACCTATATATTAAAGAAATGTTTTAGTTAATACGCTCTTACACTTTTTTCCCTCGGCATGTTTAGACCTTTCAAGCTACTGTCTGTCTGTCTGTCTAGTAGGCGAGTGAAATCCCCAGTGCGGCTTATAGGATCGGCCCAAAGTCGGTGTGCGGCTTCGACACGAGTTTTTATAATCACAATACAGTACTAATTTATTCAGACCTCCTGTTAGGTCTATTAGGCTTTTGGGAATTGCCAATATCAGAGGTGCACCCAAAGACGCGAGTTAGGTTGATAAGCGGCAATGTATCGTATGAGCTGTCCACGGCGTGCATGCTTAACCGCTGAAGGTGGCATGGAGCCTTAACGCTGCACGTTTCTTTTTTTGTTATCATGAATCACCATTGTAAGCTCGGAAAAGGGGGTGGAGTCGGTAATGGAGGCAGGGTGGAGTTCTAGGGGACTGGGCCCCCTTCCTATCTGGAGTGTTTTCCCATTGTATTGAAGGTTGAAAAACACAAAGAACAACGACGAGAAAATCATGTAAAATTTCTCTTTATTGACAAATAAATGATATTAAAACAAACAAAAAAAGAAAAGAAGATATTTTGACTAGTAGTGTGGCGCTTTTAGGTTGTACTTTGGTGTTTAGTACCAACCCCCCCCCCCCCCCCCCCCCCTGTTTCAAATTCTTGGTTCCGGCCATGCAGGGCTTTTATGGTACATTATCGCTAGGCCTGCTTTCATGAATGATAATGACAACAGGACATAACATCTTAATCCTCTTAAGGCTGTATAGTGGTTTAATGCACTATGCCCTCTGTTGCCATGATGCACGAATGCAGCCCTGGCGAGTTACTCACCAGACCTGAATTAAAGCATCATGCAAACTCTCATAGTTGATACATCACAGATGGTCGGCATGATGTATACATGCACCAGACTGGACAGACTCTAGCCGCTAGTGCTGCATTCACTAATCACTATCATAAAAGGTATATACTAACATAAAAATGAACGAGTAAAAATACAACTGGGTGTACGACGACGAGTTTGGGTGTGCCGTATCGCACGGTGCGCACGATGCGGCACACCCAAACAAGTCGTTGTGCATCCAGTTGTATTTTTACGAGTTCTTTTTTTGTTTCCTTATACCTAGCATATGACATTACGATAATGGCGACGTGTATTGCTCAATATCTATCAATATCTGTCAATATTAGCGAGTAGTTCGCCGTTGTAAGGTTGAATCACAAACGTTTCGACTTTTCCGTATCGCACACGTCCGATACACACATATGTATCACACACGTAGCGTGCCCGGCGCTCCTACCTTGTAGGGATAGACTTGTCATATGCTAGGTATAATAAATTAAAACACTATGCGGTCCTTAAAGAATTTAAGTGCGCGGAACACCATAATGTCTTGGGTGTCCTCCTATTCACATTAGACATGTTTAGTGACACTTGGCAGTCGCTTATACTATACAATACAGGTAACTCTTTAACTTATTTGCCACATAAGGCTTTATCATAATGTATCTACTTGGGCCTGGACAGTGTAGTGAGGACAAGATTAAACAAAAATGATTTTTGATATTGCCAACTTGCAACTTTAGTTCTCAGTTTTTGAACTGCACGGTCCAGCCAGTCCCATATTGACACCCCAGGTAATAAGGGGGTAGAATTTGGTAGAAGGCAGTCTTGGCTACGATGAGGCCCCTAACCCTTTAAGGACCACATAGTGCTTTACTGCATGACGTCCTTTGATGTCAGGATGCATGGATGTAGCACTGGCGAGAAACTCACCAGTGCTGTATTCACGCGTTGTGCCGAGCTAGCTAGCCTACGGGGCTGATACACCCGGAAAGGGTCAGCATGATGCATGAATGCAGCCCTGGTGCTGCCTTTTTTGTGCCATGTCGACAAAGGGCATAGCCCACTAAAGCAGCATGCAGCCTTCACAGGGTTAAATGGTTAACATGCGACTGGAGAAGGACATGTCGCATGTTTTTTGTGGAGTTCATGCTGTGTTCTGGCACTCAGTGTTGTCATACGGTGCCGTGGGTGTTTCCCATAACGTCCCTTCCCACCACACGCGACCTCCTACATCATATATACACCCATTACTTAACCATTAACAGTTACTCTTTATGGACGGCGTAATGCCTTAATGCAATATGCCTTGGTCGTCATGATACATGAATGCAGCCTTGGCGAGTAACTCGCCAGGGCTGCATTCAAGCATCATGCCGACCCTACGAGGTTGATATACTCCCGAAGGGTCGGCATGATGCACCAATGCAGCACAGGCGAGTTACTCGCTGGGGCTGCTTTGGTGCAGCATGACGACAAATGTGATCTTTTAGTGACATCCTACCTCAGTGCACCCAGGGTTAGCCCTGGGCAGCACCCATAGCCAACATCACGCATACAATGTCCTGACACAGCTAAAAGTGTAAAGGCCTAACTCTTGCCACCTGTCTAGCAACAGTCCTATAGTGGAGCGGGGACCGGTGTTCTGGCCTTACTGGTGTTCTGGTGGGGGTTTAACTGCAGTATATCGTGTTGTATAGTGCACTATACAGCGCTTTGGTCATGAAGTCTGAGACAAGCAATATAACATAACCTTACCCAATGCAGTTCCAGAGCTTCATTTATGCATCATGCCGCCGTCAAATGGTTGGCATGATGCATGGCTGGTGAGAGACTCACCTACGATGTGCCCTGTTGTATCATGGAGATGATCGAACATCAAGCATTGAGGCACCGAGGGGGAGGGGTGGGGGGGGGGGGGGGGTGGGGCTTGGCGAAGTGTTAAGGCCACTAAAAAAAAGAGAACTGTTTCTCATTTAATACCAAGCTTGGGGCTACATATATATAGGGAAACTTTCGCTATGAAATTTCATAATTTTTAAATTTGGAGTGTATTGATCGGCTGACTGCATTACTGACAGTGTGGTCTTTAATTTTATACCAAATTTGCCAATATTTCTAACATAAAAAATGTAAGAAAAATGTTTCCCTCAAATCACGATTTTTATGATACGCGCGGTGATGAGAAACCAGTTTATTTTTTTGAGTTGCCTGAGATATTAAAGAAGACTTTTTTTTGAGAAACACTAGGGGTAAAGATTTATCGAAATGCACATTAATGCAGTTGAAAGTGTTTTTTAAAATAAGCACCAGTCTCATTTAACAATATGAAAACGAGGTTGCTATTTAAATTATTAAAGTTGGCTTAACCCTCCAAGGGCAGCATGCCGCTAAAAGATTAAATTTGTCGGCATGATGCACCAATGCAGCCCTGGCGAATGACTCACTGGTGCTGCATTGGTGCATCGTGCCAAACCTCCGCATGGCATGTGGCCAGCACTGCATTAATGCATCATGACGACCAGGGGCATTATCAGATGATGCATTAAGGCAAAAGGCTGTCCTTAAAGGGTTTACTAAATTAGTTACAGCGAAGGAGCACCCCTTTCACTCAAGTACATAAAGAAACAGAAGATTGTGGCAAGGGTTATTACTGCACTCTGTATGTATTCATATTACTAAATGAAAATTAAAAAAAAAATGTAATGGAATTACAATGGAATAAATATCTTTGAACTCGAACTTGAGCCGCATATTGCTTTAATCAAAGACTATGTTCTATGTCGTCATAAATGAATGCACGAGGATTAATGTTGGCACCACTGTTGCACTTTAATATCTCTTTAATATCATGTAAATGGAAGGTGGCAATGACATATCAAAAACCCAAAAATCTAAATTTACATGCAGTTTTGAAGTTAAAAAGAGCCGGAATGCTCAATCTTGGTGTTCTAAACTACGGTATACAGAATTGCCTGAAATGACCGATATAGTGATATCAATATTGTATAATGATATCATTGGGTCCGAATTGCTACCATTGACCACTATTCCTTTGTAACTTCAGCGCCATAAGCTGGGGCTCCACTAACCAATTTTTCTCTCAGATCGGGGCTATTCTCACGAATCTGACTCAGGTATATATCATGACAATAATATACAGTAGACAGGGGGTACTGTAGATCATGCCATATATGTCCATGTTTACAAATGATGTTTCTGTTTATAAACAAGTGGAAATTGGTATTGCCATGGCTGTAAAGCACAATTTAGGTCCCGATTTAGGTCCCAATTTTGCATCTCAGGTCGATTTGTACTCCCGATCTCATATCTAACTGGTTTGATTTTTATTTGTCTGAACCGTACGATCTCTAGGCCTATGTTTATACCTGATCAAACTGTACATACACCCTCAAAAAAGTGAGAGTCATTGTCGCTAAAATTACCCTCACCTGAGAGTCAGGCAGTGAGGGTAGTAGGTGAGGGTGGTTTTAGCGACAATGACTTTCACTTTTCTGTGTGTGTACCTATATATAGTGAGATGTAAATATAAACAGACCCTCAGATTCTCCTGTTCGTACTGGGTTTCTCATGTTATTCTTAGCTTAAAGGCGCAGTTCTCGGTACCCCTCCAGCGGCAATCGGAGTGGAGCCGGGACAGGTACTCAGCCCTATATATAGGGGCACTGGGGCTTTAATGGAAAGGTATGGGGGTTTTCATGTGATCGGATCGTGAGAATTGCCCAAAGAATCGCGTAGTGGAGCCCCAGCAATCGCCTTGCTGGGACGTACCAAATGAGGGCCACCTTTGTATGACTGTCGGGTGTGGAGGGGGACGAAATACTATGGGGGTGATATCTTTTAAAGTCAATTTTTTAGCCCCCCCCCCCTATCTGACGGGTCAGAAATCGTTTATGTGCGCTGAAAAGAGGTGACTTTATTTTTTACCATCTGCCCATGTCAAGGGTCGACATTTTTAAACCTGACAACCTCCCCCCCCCCCCCCCCCCACCAACCTACTGTTTGGAAATTACTAATATAGGATCTCGAGTAAGTGTATGGCTTAGGGGTTAGTCAAAGCTGCTACTCAAATCGTTGGACCATCTGGATACCACAGCGGCCATCTTGTTGACGTCATCTACCGACGTCATATATCGACGTCATCTACCGGCGTCATCTACCGACGTCACCTGTTGTCAGGGGGAGTTGCGTACAACTTGTGCACCAGATTTTGGCACCTATAGGCTACTCACCCCTTTGTGGTTGTTTGGCAATTGTTTGCTCATCGTGACATGTTTCCGCCCCTCCCTATTTCTATGCAGTTGTGGACATAACAAGGGGCACTGACCGGCATAATTTATGAAGGTTGGGTGGTTGGGGGGGGGGGGGGGGGGTTAAGACACATTGTGTAGCTACGCATAGGGCCTGGGGGAGGGAGGGGACCCAGCCCAACATGCAACTAATGGTAGCTTTAAACATTGGATTTCATGCTGGCGAGAAAATAAACTTTACAAATTAAGGATTTCTTTAGAATATTGTATATGCAGACACCTCTATTTTTGATTGGGGGCATGAGACACATTCTTCTTACATTTAGCTATCGCGCTACCATTTTGGATGTCATTGGAGAGGCAATGGTTTTGAAACTGGTGTCTTAAGATTCTAATACATGTATTGGCAAATGTTGTGGGCAGCCAGGTATATCCCGTGTGTCCGTCTTGTTTCGTTGAGTCAGGATTATTACTTAACATGCGATGTTCAGATTAACTTTACAGACTATGGGCCCTCGGCACTACATCATAAAACATCCCAAACAATAGGGACAGGGGAGAGAGAGAGCAGATGATAGAGGGCTAGTCAGAAGAATCTGCGTATGCGATAGTGTAACATGAAGGGATAGCTTATCAAGATCTTCGTTCTGTAGTACGAAATGACTATAATTATGTTTTTTCTAAATATCAGCGTCCCTACAAAGATTTATGGGATTGATGTTTTATCCCTAGGACTGATGTTATTGGTATGGACTGACGTCATTGCCTTCCATCTTTGGTAATAATGAATAATACATTTTAAATCAGCCAAAACGTTCTCAATGATCATTTACAGTGTATACATTTTCATTCCATCTGAATCTGCGCTAATATAACTCTCAGATGAAAGGACACGATTTCAGAAGAATATGTCCTGTAAAAGGTAAAAACCTTGAACCTCCAGATTAATTTGGTGTGCCTATATATATGTCCTTAAAGGCTTACGCCAGAAAAAACAAAGGCGGTGATTCAGGTTCAAATTCGGATGAGGAACAGTGGCGGATCCAGGATTTTCCAGAGGGTCGGGGGGGGGGGGCAAACCTGGCCAAACATAGAGTGACTGTTCCCACGCGCAACGCAGCAGCCATACTAGGGTGACTTTAAATGGTGCCTTCTCGCACATTTTGGGACACAATATCTTAAGACTCCGTTGTTTATTTTCTTTTAATTTTTTTATTTTATTTCTATTTTTTTTTGGGGGGGGGGGCAAGGCCCGTCGCCCCACCCCCCTTCTGCATCTGCCAATGAGGAAAATGGGCGGGAAGGTGTAAACCTCTTTGTTTTCATAATTCCAATGAGGTACCGGATGATGGACCCGGGCAGGCTCCACTACGTAGGACATTACTGGTACGAAATAATGCACAGAACACATGCAAAAAGAGTATGCGCGAATGATCTAGAATAAAATAAGTTATATACTTCTCCACTTTCTGTTTCACCCTTGGTCTGCATCGATGGACCTGTTGGGCAACCCACCAATACTGAGTCATACATATTATGGGCCCTACAGGGTTTTTACTCTTTCACGGTCTATCATGGATGTATCAACCCTCCAAACAGAACTTGGGAATTGAACGTTCGCAACTGGGTAGAATCCGGGTAGGTCACAATGACACAAGAAAGGCACGGGGATTGAACGTTCAAAACTGGGTAGAATCCGGGTAGGTCACAATGACACAAGAAAGGCACGAGATATTCCCAAGAATTATGAACATATCCTTATTACAATCAGAACTTGGGAATTGAACGTTCGCAACTGGGTAGAATTCTACCCAGTTGCGAACGTTCAATTCCCATGCCTTTCTTGTGTCGTTGTGACCTACCCTGATTCTACCCAGTTGTGAACGTTCAATTCCCAAGTTCTGATTGTAATAAGGACATTTTCACAATTCTTGGGAATATCTCATGCCTTTCTTGTGTCATTGTGACCTACCCGGATTCTACCCAGTTGCGAACGTTCAATTCCCAAGTTCTGTTTGATATAAATAACGTGGAATTCCACAGAATATGACACAGTCAAAAGCTGTTCACACATTCTCGTGCCAGATACGTGTGCAATTCTCGCAGGGATCCCGAGTTGTGACTCAAGAACCGCACGAGTTCTGCCCGAGATCTTGTTTGCAGGGAAGGCATCACCAGCGAGTTACTAGCTGGCACTTCATTGTTGCATCATGTCTATGAATGAACATTAAATCAGTATAATATATGGGGGGTTTAGCTCTTTATAATGGGCCCCGGGGTCCACTCCCTCAGATTTGGATACCATGTGTGAACACGATTCCAAGGGAAAGGGTCCATTCTTGGGTCCTAGGCACGGGCCCGCAAGGGCCCTTGATAAGGGGTGCTTTTTAAGCAAATTTTGGGAGAAAGGGGTACATTTTCAGACATTTAAAGTGTAATTTTTACTTTATTTTTCTATAACATTTCTTGGTCACCCTAGAGAAGGGGATTTTTTTCAGGGTCACCCGTAGTTAGGGTATATTTTTCAGGGTCATCTGTGATTTAGGTCTGTTTTCTTGCTAATTTTCCCTTAAAAAGGGTATGGTTTTTGAAAATTTCACCCCTTGATAAGGGTACCAGATTTGAGGTGATGTTAACACATAGTGACTAGAGAAAAGATAGGGAGTGCCCCCCCCCCCCCGGGTATGGGCCGCACAGCGCTTTAGGGCTAATGCGTCCTTTTATCGGTGAGACATTCACATATCCCTGGTGAGTAAATCACAAGAGCTGTATTTATGTATCATGCAAACTCTATTGGGTTGATGATGCATTCATGCAACCCTAGTCAGTAGATTCGCTCGGGCTGCATTCATGCATCATAACGACAAAGGGCGTGGTTAGGATCTCCATATAGACAGCACTTCAGGTCAGAACTGTGGTGGACAGACTCGTTCAACCAGTACCCTTTTCCACCACGAGGGCTCCAGGTGGGACTGGTAGGACTGCTGTATTTAGATTGCTACTTCCTGCCAGGCGGTGCACAGGATTTGATTGGTGTACTCCTTAAAGCCCCAGCGCCCTTATATATAGGGCTGAGTACCTGTCCCGGCTCCACACCGACTGACGCTGGAGGGGTACCGAGATCTGCGCCTTTAAGAGAAGTTTGTCGGACACGTTTTTTTAAATATGAGTTTGCCCAGAATCTGAGACTGGTGGTAGAACGCTGATGGAATGTTAGTGCTGCATTGTTGTCCATGGCGTACACACTGTATACTAGTAGCAATACCACCAGGTAAGCCATAAAAAGTCTCTGTAATGGTCTCCCGTTCTCCAGATCCTTTATGCTGAGTTGGCAGACCGCTGTCACTGTGGGGATAGCAATGTCCGTAAAGGGATTTACTGTCATCGCCTGTGAGGCCCCCTAGACTTCGGCATTGGCACTGTTGTACCCTAAAGCATAAGATGTGAAAAGAGCAGCTGTGATCTCCATGATGCAATCTCTTATTGATTTTCTGTAACTCTGTGGATGAGTAAATTTCATGATCTCTTTCCTCGCCTATAAAACGGGTAGTCTTTTCCAGAGATACTCATACACTCCAATGCCTATTTTCGTTGTGACGCTCATGTATAAATTGAAAAACAACGACTCAGTGAAGTGATCTCACATATAGAAGCCACATTCTGTAACAATCCCCGCAAAATTCTCGCGTATAAGTAAGCCTAGTTCGCGTATAAGTCGCACCCCGACTTTGGGCAGATCCTATAAGCTACATCAGCGATCTGAGCATAGTGACTTTTAGTTGACCTTGTGCTGCCCCTATAAGCCGCACTATAGCGATCTACCTCGTATACTCACTACGGCTTTACGCGAGAAGTTACTGTATATATAAAAGAGGAACATCAGAAAAAAGCTCTGGGATGGGAGGCTAAAGCATGCGAGACCTCAAAGCAGGTCAAGCCTGGTGATGACCGTAAAGCAGTTTACAGACATCGCTATCCCCACAGGTCATGTGTCACTCATATGTCGTCACATAAGATGTGGACACTTTAGTGTCTTCTGCGCTCACCAGGGCTTCTTACCTGCAGTTAGGTAGAACCTGTCTACCCCCGGGGTGCGCCATTACCCAGGATCCAACGGGCAAATAGGTAAGTTCAAAGAACTCATTAATAGGACCTATTTTTTTTGAACAAGGCATTTATAAATATCAATAACTGAATATTTATGTTTTTCTAATTTCTTTTTATTCTCAACTAAGCCTATCCTCTTTTAGCTTGAACGTAGCCCCACCTCAGAACGTATGGCCCCACCTCAAAACTCCACGTTCTATAACAGCTCGGTATACATTATGTGATCTTTAACCATTTAAGGTCCACATAGTACTTCGCTGTTTAATGTACTGTAACCCTGGACATCATGATGTAGGAATACAGCTGAGGCGAGTACATTGCCACTGCAGCATTCAAGCATCATATGGGAGTGATGCAGTCCCGAAGGATGCGCATGATGCATGTATGCACATTAAAGCACGATGCGGCCCTTAAAGGGTTAAACGCCATGAGTGTATTTTCCACTATGATCCTTCCTGCTCAGTTTCACTCGCCTGATATACACGTTTGATGCCAACATTTGTTGTCATCATATTATATCAAATAATGCATCGCTGTCACTGCTGCGTTGGTGCATTAGTCCACGGATCAGCACTGGCATTCATGCACCATGTCACAATAAGCATTGTAGATTCAAGCATATAATTATATATGTTATTCTAAAGGGTCAGCATACTCATGGTCAGGCCCAAAGACACCACTTATGCGTGGACCTATCTCTAATATGATATTGCATCAGTGTATGGGTCAAGCCGCTGACTTTGGTAGGTTTGGTTCTGGGGGGGGTCAAACCAGAAAGTATAGAATATGTTTAAACAAGTTTATTTTATTGAAAGGTATGTATCTTGGCTACACGAAACTGTTCGCGGTACGCTTCTAACCCTAGCGGTTCAGTTTTTATAGCGATGCGAAGTCGAGCGGGCGATTTTCGCGTTACTCCGTGCTTTTAAGTACAGGGACATGTGTCTTTCCTCTTAAATATGGCACAGCAACTAATAATTCTATTTACAGCATGGCACAACATACATCTTTAGCCCCAATAAAGATTAAAACCGTAAAAAAAATATTTTCTGAGATATGGGCCCTTGAAATTTGGATTTTTTTGAAAAATTGGAAAATTGAATCACACTTCCCCATCTTTACTCTTACTTCTTCAAAAGGGGTCAAATACTCTTGTTACTCACTCTATAATATCTTCAACATGTCTGCTTTTGTGTAAGCCTTGCATTTTAACCCAATATAACACCTACTTTTTACAACATGCACCCAAAGTAGGGCTGAAATTCGGACTTAAAAGCACGGAGTAACGCTTTTGATAGGACTTTACGTCGAGCCCCACCATTTCAACCAGACACAACAGAATCTCTCCATATCTTCTATGCAAGTACACAATACATGTGGCTACTGTCTTATGGACTTAGATTTACATTTACCACCCTTTTAGGGTATGTAGCATGTCTTACCAAAATATAAATCATTCTTCGCAAAACTTCCTGAGACTCTACATTTTGAGAATTTATTTTAAACTGACCTCTAGAGCACTCTTACAGCTCTGTAGCTTAAGGCAAATATGCTTGTTACCATTTAAAATAGTAATGAACACCATACAACAGCTTTCAGTTAACTAGGAAGACTTTTATTGGACATTACCATTTCCGGACTTAAAAGCACGGAGTAACGCTTTTGATAGGACTTTGCGTCGAACCCCACCATCTCATCCAGATACAACAGAATCTCTCCATATCTTCTATGCAAGTACACAATACATGTGGGCATGGCCCTATGCACTTAGAATCACATATTCTACCCTTTTAAGGTATATAGCATGTCTTACATAAATAAAAATCATTCTTCGCAAAACTTCGTGAGACTCTACATGTTGAGATTTTTTTTTAAATGACCTCTAGAGCACTCTTACAGCTCTATAGCTTAAGGCCAACATGTCTGTTACCACTTTAAACAATAATAAACATCATGCAATAACCCAAAGTTGACTAGGAAGACTTCTACTGAACACTACCATTTCCGGACTTAAAAGCACGGAGTAACGCTTTTGATAGGACTTTGCGTCGAACCCCACCATCTCATCCAGATACAACAGAATCTCTCCATATCTTCTATGCAAGTACACAATACATGTGGGCATGGCCCTATGCACTTAGAATCACATATTCTACCCTTTTAAGGTATATAGCATGTCTTACATAAATAAAAATCATTCTTCGCAAAACTTCGTGAGACTCTACATGTTGAGATTTTTTTAAAAAATGACCTCTAGAGCACTCTTACAGCTCTATAGCTTAAGGCCAACATGTCTGTTACCACTTTAAACAATAATAAACATCATGCAATAACCCAAAGTTGACTAGGAAGACTTCTACTGAACACTACCATTTCCGGACTTAAAAGCACGGAGTAACGCTTTTGATAGGACTTTGCGTCGAGCCCCACAATCTCAACCAGACACAACAGAATCTCTCCATATCTTCTATGCAAGTACACAATACATGTGGGCATGGCCCTATGCACTTAGAATCACATATTCTACCCTTTTAAGGTATATAGCATGTCTTACATAAATAAAAATCATTCTTCGCAAAACTTCGTGAGACTCTACATGTTGAGATTTTTTTAAAAAATGACCTCTAGAGCACTCTTACAGCTCTATAGCTTAAGGCCAACATGTCTGTTACCACTTTAAACAATAATAAACATCATGCAATAACCCAAAGTTGACTAGGAAGACTTCTACTGAACACTACCATTTCCGGACTTAAAAGCACGGAGTAACGCTTTTGATAGGACTTTGCGTCGAGCCCCACAATCTCAACCAGACACAACAGAATCTCTCCATATCTTCTATGCAAGTACACAATACATGTGGGCATGGCCCTATGCACTTAGAATCACATATTCTACCCTTTTAAGGTATATAGCATGTCTTACAAAAATAAAAATCATTCTTCGCAAAACTTCCTGAGACTCTACATGTTGAGATTTTTTTTAAAAATGACCTCTAGAGCACTCTTACAGCTCTATAGCTTAAGGCCAACATGTCTGTTACCACTTTAAACAATAATAAACATCATGCAATAACCCAAAGTTGACTAGGAAGACTTCTACTGAACACTACCATTTCCGGACTTAAAAGCACGGAGTAACGCTTTTGATAGGACTTTGCGTCGAGCCCCACAATCTCAACCAGACACAACAGAATCTCTCCATATCTTCTATGCAAGTACACAATACATGTGGGCATGGCCCTATGCACTTAGAATCACATATTCTACCCTTTTAAGGTATATAGCATGTCTTACAAAAATAAAAATCATTCTTCGCAAAACTTCCTGAGACTCTACATGTTGAGGTTTTTTTAAAAAATGACCTCTAGAGCACTCTTACAGCTCTATAGCTTAAGGCCAACATGTCTGTTACCACTTTAAACAATAATAAACATCATGCAATAACCCAAAGTTGACTAGGAAGACTTCTACTGAACACTACCATTTCCGGACTTAAAAGCACGGAGTAACGCAGCGCGGATCACTATGTACAGCACCCTCTCATCTCAACTAGACACAACAGAATCTCTCCATATCTTCTATGCAAGTACACAATACATGTGACTACTGTCTTATGGACTTAGATTTACATTTACCACCCTTTTAAGGTATATAGCATGTCTTACATATATAAAAATCATTCTTCGCAAAACTTCCTGAGACTCTACATGTTGAGATTTTTAAAAAAAATAACCTCTAGAGCACTCTTACAGCTCTATAGCTTAAGGCCAACATGTCTGTTACCACTTTAAACAATAATAAACATCATGCAATAGCCCAAAGTTGACTAGGAAGACTTCTACTGAACACTATCATTTCCGGACTTAAAAGCACGGAGTAACGCAGCGCGGATCACTATGTACAGCACCCTCTCATCTCAACTAGACACAACAGAACCTTTCCATATCTTCGATGCAAGTACACAATACATGTGGGCATGGCCCTAGGCACTTAGAATCACATATTCTACCCTTTTAGGGTATATAGCATGTCTTACAAATATTGAAGTACACTTTTTATCACTTTTTAGAGTGTACGCAAGCTGTGATGTTTTAAAAACAACCGCCGGAATACTCTGATACCCGTATAGCTTAAGGCTAATATGTCTGTTACCACTTTAAACAATAATGAACATCATGCAATAACCTAAAGTTGACTTCTACTGAACACTATCATTTCCGGACTTAAAAGCACGGAGTAACGCATCGTCTATCATTAAGTAACTGGTGTCTAATATCACATATATAACTTTCCTGAGATGATTAGGTAGGGACTTAAAGTGTTCTGTGTAGTGTTAAGTTATCGTTGTCGGTGGGCAGTCCATTTCAATCGCAATGTTACCAGTTGATGGTTGCTCGCAGCAACCGATCAATGGTGTCCACCAGGGACTCCTCGAGCTCGAAGTTGGCCACTTTCTTGAAGACACCGATGTACTTCGGCTGAGGGACGCTCATTAGGATACTGTCGTACCCGATGAGGCCGAGGTCCTTGGATTTGGGCCAGCTGAAGGCATTGGGCGCAGCGTGGGCAGTTGCCATGAAGTCAACTGCGTAGTCAGGGTGCTGCTTGGTGACAATCTTACCAAGCTTCCACTCCTGGTTCTGGTACACAGCGGCGACAAAGTCCCCTCGTGCGTACTGGTTGGCCGTGTTGTCAGCTGGAGCATCATCCTTCTGCGGTGCTGGGGGAGCTCTGCGACTAGCTCTGGTACGCCTGGCTGGTGTAGCTACCGCCTGCTCGGTGCGCTGGGGCTTCTGTGGAGGTGCACTGGGAGCAGAGAGAACGCTGGGACCCGACCGGGTACGCTTGGCGGGTGGAGCTTGCTCTTGATGGGTGCACTGCCGCTTCTGCTGAGCTGACCTCTGTGGGGCCGGCCTTGCAAGCACTACCGTGCCAGGAGCACGGGGAGCACGGGGAGCACGGGGAGCACGGGGAGCACGGGGAGCAAGAGGAGCGCTGGGTACCAGCCGGGTACGCTTGGTGGGTGGAGCCCCCTCCTGCTCGGTGCTCTTCCGCTTCTGCACTGGAACCTTCTTGGCATGGGCAGCCGCAACGAAGGCAGCCTTGGCAGCCATCACCTTCTTTGCCGCGGCAGCACGTGCGTCGTAACTCTCGTAGACAGCCAGCCTCTCTGCGCGGGTCGCTGGGTTGCGAGCTGCCCGGGAAGAACGGCGGAGGTGGATGGTGTTCTGGTCGTAGTCAGTCTGCTTGAAGAGCTGGTGGACCTTCCAGCCATCACACCCTCGGACTGACACACCGTCCTTCCAGCAGCACTCGCTGAAGCAGGAGGTCTCCCGCACGGCGATGGACTTGCCTGGCTCGACAGGGACCACAGCATGGACTTTCATTGTGCCTTCCACGCTCTTGGGGGCAACCAGCTGGGGCAGGACGAGGCGAGCAGCTGCGATGTCGGTCTCGGACACATGGATGTACCGAATCTTGCCGCCTTTGTTGTTTCCCCTCGTCACCAGCTGGAGTGCATTTTCAATGAGAAGCTTCATCTTAACAAAGTAGTCAGCATCTCGTTTGACTTGCGCCCCAACACCGTCGCACATGCCCTTGCCGTGGCCTGCCTCGAAGTAGGTCCAGGTCGCCAGCAGGAAGAACAGCTCTGGTGACTTGCACAGTAAGGAGAAGATAGAGATGTTCCTGTACTGTGAGGAAGGGGAGTCCGTCATGTAATGGACGGTCTTGGCACCTGGCACCTTTCTCTTGATGACCTTGACGATCTCGAGGAGGAAGGCTAGAATGCAGCTGGCATCATGCTTCCTGTGGTCCGTGCAGAGGGCGAGACACTTGTGTTCTACGGTGTCACCGTTACGGAAGTGGATGACGACTGGATGGATGGTGATAGGGTCCTTGGCATAGAAGACAGCCATGGGCTCCCCGAAGAAGGATATCATCCAATTCTCCGCGAAGTCCATTTGGACCGTCACTTCGTCTTCTCGTAACATCACCCTCAGCTGACGGACCTCCCGATGCTGATTCCGCGCCCGCTCCGAGTGGTCCCAGATGGTGGTGAACTCCTCGCACAGGCTCTTTATGAAGTCCTCCCTATCCATGACTGAGTCACGGAGTCTGAGCTTCTTCGTGGTCTTCTTGGCCTCCGGGTCTCCGTACGGGACATCAACATTCTGCCAGATCTTCACGGTGATGACCGAAGGCAGATTGGTAGCACGGAGGCCGGCCTCAAACTCAGCGACTGAAGTCGAGCGCACCAGGGTGTCTGGCTGTGTCTTGATGCCAACAGCGCGGGTTCTCAGTGCAAAGTTCTGGTGCTTCACACAGAGACACACCTCCGAGTTCTGTTGCGACACGAGCTTCAGCCACTTGGTTTTCTTGACTTGGTCTTTGAAGAAGCTAAGACAGCAGGCGAAGTCAGGGTTCTCCTCCTTGTAGGCTTTGTGCAGCACATGCAGGAAGTCGGTCAGGATGACCTTCTGGTACTTCCTTTTGTGGACGGTGACACAGTCCTTCTTGCCGGGCATGACGTAAGATCTCTCCGGGTCAGACAAGAACTCGATTACGCATGCCCCTCTGTCCTCGGACTTCCGCATTCTCTTTGTGGACAAGCCCAGACGTCGCCGCAAGCTGCGGTAGTCGATATCAAAGAGCTCAGCAGCTGCTGCTGTCAGTCGGTGGGTCTTGAGTTTCCGCGGGGACATGATCTGTCGCAGAATTTTGATGCGTTGTTTCTTAGGAAACTCACACAATCGGTTGACCAGATAGTCCTTCACTTTCTGCTCTCGTTCTTCCAGATAGTCCCGGACTTTCTGCGCTCGTTCCTCTATGGGTGCACCACCGCCGCGAGGGAGTCCTGCGTCCTGCGGACCACCAGCCGCGGGGAGTCCTGCGTCCCTTGGGGGTGCGGCCGCTCCGAGCGGTACACCACAGTCCTCAGGGCCTTCCGAGAACTCGCAGGTATGGACAAACGACGGTCCATCACTGCCTTCAGGCTCTCCGTCGACCTGGGTTGGAGAGGGTACACTTGCAGGACTGAGCCCGCCTTCAGGGACTCCAGTGTCCTGGGTTGGAGAGGGTACACTTGCAGGACTGAGCCCGCCTTCAGGGACTCCTGTGTCCTGGGTTGAAGAGGGGACATGAATGCTTCCGCGGACCCCGGTGTCCTGGGGAGGTGGAACAAACTGCCGCCTGTGGCTGAAGGCTGCCACCTGGTCCTCTAGTGACTGGACCTTCTGGGTCAGTTGCTGTTGAAGTTCTTTGTAGGCGAGCTTCTGGGAGAGGTTCTGTTTGTACAGGCGGGACTCAAGTGGAGTCCTCTTGGTTGGTGGCAGCGGAGGGGTGGTTGTAGACTGTGCAGCCGGCTCTGGTGTATTTACGGTTGTCGGGTGGGATGTCGGTGGACGGTCGATGGTCGGTCGGCGTATGGCGGGAGCCACAGTGCGGGTGCCGGTGCTATAAACAAAGATAATGGATAGGCATTAAAACATGGAATCAGTTTCAACTCTAATTGTAATTTCACAGACACCACAAGGATTAGGAAGCTAGATTAAGTATGGGGTTCAAGCCAAGACAAAAACAAAACAGCAAATCAGGTGGAATTTCAATAAGCAGGAAGCAGCGGCAACTAAACTGGGAACTAAAGAGGGGGTGGTAGGATTTAAGACAAAAACAAAACCAAACAGCAAATCAGGTGGAATTTCAATAAGCAGGAAATAGCAGCAACTAAGCAGGAAACTACACAGGCAAACTAAACAGACAACGACAACTAACACTAAGCTATTTTACTATACAATTACTTCATTCGGGCGCAGTTCTGTGTATGTCCTTCCGTACCACACGCCTATAAATCAGAGGTCAATGAGAATAATCTCATGAATTATACAATGACAATCAGGCTACTACTACTACATAGGGAATTTCACATGTTAATGAATACAGCTAAATATTTCTTGTTTTAAGTTGAGGTTTGAAAGGCTATGACCATAAGGCAAAACATAGTGTTTACAAATTGGTCTTAAAATGAATAATTCTTACCTTTGCTCCTTTACTCTGAACACGGACAGCGGCTCAGGGCTGGTGTCCGAGTCGGTGGACGCAAGCGGGGACCGCATCCGCTCAGAGCGCCTCCCGGTGACTGATGCCCGTGACCGTGGACGGAGGCCACTTGGCCCGAGACTTGTGGTGACACCATGGGAGACGGCGGGGTCCGAGGAACTGGCCTGGGGCGTTGGGGTTGGCACCGAGGCTGTGGAGGCCCGGGCAGTCTGTAAAATAAAATGCATCATTTGTTATAATGACAAAGTTAGAGTTAACACAGTGTAGGTTCAGGAGATTTGTGTCCCATTTTTTGTATGCTTATTTCCTTCTTAATCTCTCATTTACAATTCAATGATTACAACCATGATAGTAGGGTGCTGAGATTCAGAAACTGACACGTCTAAGAGGTTCCTAAATATGTAGTGAATGCTTAGTTGTCACCGTTAGGTATCCACAGGCACCACATATCTATTCAAAATGAGAGGGAACCAATTAATCATGTAGTGATCTCCTACATACCAGGTAAGAGGGGCATGAGAGATTAAGTGAATTAAGCATTTCCCATGTCGAAAAGCCCAAATGTACAGGAAAGTATGCTCTACTGTGTAATTGTATTTATAAACTAGGATAAGCCCAAATGTAGAAAAGTATGCTCTACTGTGTAATTGTATTTATAAAATAGGATAATAATTGCAGTTTCTCGGTTTACTTCTAATATAAGTATGGTATGTTGAAGACCGGATATTTTAAAATGGATATTTTACTATCAACAGTGGACTTACGACAGCAGAGACGAGCACCGGGTCAACCACCAGGCGCCGCTTGACGGGCAGACTGGCTGACCTCCTAGGAGATGTGGCTGCGGCTGTCGTCTTTGAAGCAGTCGTCGTGGTCGCGCTGGACCTCCGAAGGGCAGGCTTGGGCGATGCGGCTGCGGCTGCGGCTGTCGTCTTTGAAGCGGTCGTCGTGGACCTCCGAGGGGCAGGCTTGGGCGATGCGGCTGCGGCTGCTGCTGTCGTCTTTGAAGCGGTCGTCGTGGACCTCCGAGGGGCAGGCTTGGGCGCAGCCGGTGTCTTCTTCTGCAGGAGAGAAGGCAAAATTGAATTGAATTACAATGAACTGATATTTTCCTGAGGAAAGGACAACATGGGGAATTGGGTTTGTCGTACAGAAATGCAATTGAATTTACAGTAATAACTTTGGCACTTCTATATTCATAAGATTATATGCTATACTTACACTGAAGAGGGCGACAACCATTGGGGAGTTCTTCCCACGTCCCTTCCCCTTTGACGTAGAGGGCACGGGCACAGTGGGTGGAGGTGGAGGAGGAACAGGGGGCACCGCTGCCTCCTCAGCTGGAGGGTCAACCGCTACAGGGTCAACCGCTGCAGGGTCGACAGCTGCAGGTGGTGCCGGGTTCGCTGCCGCTGCCTTGGCCGCTGCTGCCTTGGCCGCGTCCTTTAGCTTCTTGTTAGCCCTGTATCGTTTCTGTTTATCAGCATCGCTCAACTTCGCAGTCTCGAGCTCATCGGGAGTCATCTCCGCGCGTTTCTGTAAAATAAAAAAGACAAATATTACATTATCATAAAAACACCTATTGATTGAGTCAGTGATAAGTGACATGAATACTGATTTAACTATGAATTGGAAACACAAATTACATTATAATAATAATATCATGTTGGTAAGAGTAACTTAGCAGTGTAAAATACTAGATCAAATTTAAATGAATGGCAAAATTAATTGATGTATTAACCCAGTTAAATTAAGACCTTTTACCTTTTTTTCTGACTCCATTCTGCGAGCCGAGTCCCACTTGGTATACTCCTCAGCACCCCCAAGAGCATCCGCCTTGTTCAGGCGGGAGGTGGCCGAGCACTCGGCTGAAGATTTCTTTTCCCCAGGGGGCAGGCGGGGTCGCCCAATCTTCTTCATCTGTAAAAATAGATAAAATACAGGTATTAGGATGGGTTGAAATGGTATGAAGTATAGGTATCTGGCCACATTGTTTATAGGAGGGCATAGTACAACTTAGGATGAGTCAGATTTGAAAGTATGACCAATATCTAAGCCAAACTGGCAGGGTTATTACACATTTAAGACGAAATCGTTACTCCGTGCTTTTAAGTAAAAAATAAATTAACCACTATTGTAGAAACGACGATTTGGGATGATGTTAGTACCTTAGGGGCATACTGAGTTAAAATATGAAAGCGATCGGACCACAGGAAGTGCACGTACGGGGGGAAAAATAGCAAACGTTATTCCGTGCTTTTAATAGAATGTTGCCAAAAATAATAAAAAGAAGTTGAAATACCCACATATCGGAGGCTAGGGTATGAGGGTCGACCCGTAGGTAATACATGAAGCAGTTAGAATTCAAATATATAGGATATGTGCGGCTTGACGAGGTTTTATATTTTCGAGCGTTACTCCGTGCTTTTAATTCGCCGAAAATTTTTCAACAGGCCACAGGTTCTAAACGAGTGAGATCTTCTTGATAGTAACAACGTAAACTCGTCAAAAGGGGGTGTGGGAAGACATTAGAACCTAGAAATCATACTTTTAAGAATTTTTAGGGCTCCCACACAACAAAATTTGACCAAAAAAGGGGGGTGAATCTGGATTTTTTTTCTTTTCCAAGCTCAAATCAGTAGAAATACAGGTTAGATATTCCCCAAATGGCACAGGGTAGCATGTGAGTCTACTATCTTTCCGTTCCAGTCGATAACCAGCACGCTTGGTTAATATATTTACGATACGAGACATTTTTCTTCCGCCGCGACTTAAAAGCACGGAGTAACGCCGCCGCACGGATAGATTCAAAATGGCACCGACGAGCCGCTGAGGCTCGCTGGGGCGAAATTTCGGCTACCTACGATCGGGAATTGTTCATTTACAGCGTAATTAAAACTTGCGGAGTAACAAAAAGCACATGTAGGGGTGGTAGAGACCATAATCATTCAATATGTAACAACAATTTTTCCGATCCCTTACCTTTAGGCCCTATTTTCGCCGAATTCCTTGCAATTTTCACTCTGTTTTGTTGTGGCAGTGGAGAATAGCATCCAATATGGCCGCTGGTAAAGTTCCCGGATGAGACGCAGCGTCCCTAGCCGGCTACAGCGCCGCCGCGTTTCCCGCGCGAAAAAGTCGACTTTAAAGCACGGAGTAACGCCGAGCCACTCGTACATTGAAAACAGAGCAATGGCAATACACATCGGGTAGGAGCCTGCACAAAAGCTATTGGACATTGACCAACGACCCCTCCCACACATTCTAGCAGGAAAGAACCAGATATTTAGCCAGAATTATGCATTTGAGAGGTTAAAATAGCTTAGCGTTACTCCGTGCTTTTAAGTTGTATCGGAATACACATCTGCCTCTGGAGCCTAGAGGAATGGATTTTTTTGAAATTTTTTTTTTCTCTGTATTAGGCCCACATATTACCTCAACAGGGGGGGTAAACTGTATATGCTGGGGTATCTCCTTGATTGCTATTTGGGGGCTCCAAAATAATAGCATAGTTTGCCAAAAAGTGACAAATTCACAGGAAAAAGTGTACAGTAAAAAAAAAAAGGTACATGTCCAGGTAAAAACTCTTGAATCCATCTACTATGACATAGGCCTAATGGAAAAAGTCATTTGGGATTGACAATAGGTGCCATGGAGGACATGGGGGGCATGCAAAACATGTAATTTTAGTCATTTTTACTGGTTTTTAGGGTATTTTCGCCTTTGGGGCTCCATAAAACGCACAATTTTGCCCCAATACACAAAAAAAAATTTTGGGCAATTTTGGCAATGTTTTCTCCCTGATGACAAAAAATTATGACATATGGTGCAAAACTCCCAATTCTGTAGGTTAATAAGGCTGAAAAGGCCTGAAATCACCAAACCTACACAAGTCAGCGGCTTGACCCGTATATACCAATATAAAGTAGGATTTGTTTATTCAGATTTTAATGAACATCACCAATTTTTGAGTAGGTCATAGCAAAAAGGCATTAGGGCTATCAGAAACCAGCACATACGTAAACATATTGACATTCTGATACTTTTAAGTGCCGGGATTTGACCAAGCGCATATTTCGTATTGTAAGCGCAGGGGGTGACCAGGCCTACACATTCAGAAAAGTCAGCGTCATTGTCGCTAAAACCACTCTCACCTGAAAGTCAGGCTCAAATCACTTTCGCCTGAAAGTCAGGCTCTTTCAGGTGAGAGTGGTTTTAGCGACAATGACGCTGACTTTTCTGAGGGTGTACACTTTTATAAGCGCCGGGTATAGTTGTCTACAACTGGCTTCATCATAGTCACTGATCATTACTCACATAATTATCAACTTCACAAAAGGACTTCAATTATGAAAAACATAGTCATATTCTATAACTTCAACATTTTTAGAAACAATTCACTTCATTTAACTTTATTTTAAAAAGAACTTGACTCACTTAAATCAGTAAAAACTCTAATCTTCCATTTTCATGAGTAAATCATTTTTATGGAGAGCCTTATTCATTTCATGAAGAATCATGAACAATATTTATTTAGAACCTCGTTTTTTGAAGCCTTGATTATCAGTGTAGACAAAATTCAGTACAAGGATACACTTTTATTGTTGAACACTTTAACTTTCGACATGATGTGTAGGCCTATATGTAGCCCTGGCGAGTCTACTTGCATTCATGCATCATGGCGACAAAGGACATAGCACACATACTTAAAAGTAGCCATGGTCTACGCATACGGCACCTGGTGGAAAAATAATGAAACTACCTAAAATCATGACAAAAGAATATTTCTCTCTTGTATTTGTCCTAAGTCACCTTTATATACTAACCCTTTATATGCCACATCATAGTGTTCTACATATCTTGTCACTGTTTTTCATTGTTGCCAAATGATGTGCGCCACTCTATTATAGGTGTTTGGACTGACTAGAAAATATTGGAATAATTCCCAAACTGATTTAATAAGTGCGATCGGTGATCATGCCACTTTAAAGGATTGCCCCCTTCCCTCCCCAGGAGGATGACGGCGGCGGTGACCGGGTGGTGGCTCCTTGTCGTGGGGCTGTTCCTCCAGGACGTTAAGGCCCAGCTGTACAACGCCAATAAAGTCGTGCACCCCACCTGTGCTGGCAGTAAGTACTACATTGACAAAGAGCAGTATATGTACATTATATCTTTATGCATTGGACATGGGTCGTAGCAATATGCACGAATGGGGAGCAGGGCCGACCCTACGTTTTTTTTAATGAAATTTTGATGATTTTTTTTCGAATTTTTACCCTTTTTCGGTCAATTTCATAAGGGTATTCAAAAAAGTTGGCTCGTACATTCATGTTAAAAAAAAATATCCGACCTACCAACCCTACCTTTTTCTCTTTTAATCTTAGGATACTTAGATTATAATGTTTTACTTACGATTATACAGCTTAATATCATAAACACCAGGTGGCAGCAAAGTATCTGCCCCATCTAGGCCAGGTAAATGGCCGGGTAAATGGGTTTGGTTACAATTCCTGACTAAGGGAGTGGTCAAATTTGAACCCCTCTTGAAGGGGGGCACAAAAATTGCACCCCTTTTTAGCAAAAAAGCCTGCGTGTTACTGTAGGTCAAAGGGGTCGGCTGCGCTCAGGGGGGGGCTGAAAAAAATTAGACCCCTCCCACGGGGGGACTAAAAAGATTTAGACCCGCTCGCGCGAAAATCCACCGACCCCCCCCCCCCCCCCTGTTGTTAAAAAATGACCACTCCCTAATATCCTGCTAAAAGGACCTGGCTATGGTATAACTACTATATAACTGACCGCAACACACTTTTGATATTACAGCCGAGCTCAGCATGGAGACAACTATAATAAACGTGGTGCGGGGTGAATCGGCCGCCCCATGTACTGGGTACCTCAACTACGACAATGGTCCCGGCTCACGGAGGATGTGCGGGAATGCAAATCCGCAACCATTGGCCACCAAGGCACTCGCTCAGAGGGCATGCTACGCACTCGGGACTAACATGTACCGACCGTCCGGCACCTTTCATGCCAACTCCAACGACCAATTGATGCTGTTCATGTAGGTTGTAGATTCATTCATTTTACCTGAAAAATGACAGTCATTATTACTTTTTATACCTTACTTGGCCGGAAGATCAGAAGAAACTGCCTGTTGGTATATCATGTACATAAAAAAGTCAAGGAGATGAATAGTAGCATAAGTGAGATATGGTTACATGTGACTATAGCTGCACATGCATAAGTGTAATAAGCCTTGGACAATGGTAATTATCTGCGGCTTCCACCCTGGACAAGTATCACTTGTACTATATCTAATACGTATAGGCAATCCTATATAACAGCTTAACAAATATCCCTTGTGGAAATCGATTTTCCACATATTGTTCTTAAATTAAACACTGACATTTATCACATGGACTAAACACAACAGGACACTATCAATACCATTCCAATTAATTCGGTCCTTTTCATTTTCAAGATGTGACATATACACGGAGGCGGGGGTGGCTATACCTACTGCAGCAGGAAATGTAGATGTTGTGACGGCTGATGTCGGTATACCTTCAAGTAAACTCTGTAAGAACAGTCCCACATCTGATGACTTCTGTGTTGAGACGTGCTATGACTACCCAGGGGATCTCTCTGATGACGCCGATGACGCCTGTGAGGCGACAGGCACAGGCCCCTTCTGGGCAACTACATGTGTGGGTAAGTACTGTTTTTAAGTTAAAGCTGGGCCGTCAGGGAATAAGTTCAGCATTTTCCATACATAGACTAAAATAACAGTTCTTCCAGAGGGCAGCAGTGTTTGGACAGGGGACCATGATCATTGTCCAGCTACAACATATTCACCCTATCTTGTGCCTGTAAGAGCTGAGCTCCCAGCCCTTAAGAGCCCTCTTGTGAATGAAAACTGAACTATATCCAAAAGTGCTTTTGGCCTCACTTCAACCATGACGGTCAAGCTTTAACCCTTTAAGGACGGCATGTCGCTAACATATGATATTTGGGGGTCATGTTGCACCAATGCAGCCCTGGTGAGAAACTCAGTAAGTAACTTCCTAGGGCTGCATTAGTACATCATGCCAACCCCTCTGGGGTGTGTCAACCAAATAGAGTTGGTAAGATGTTTGAATGCAGCACTGGCGAGTTACTCGCTCGGGCTGCATTCATGCATCAAGACCACCAAGGGCATGATGCATTAATGCTCTAGATGCCTTGTATTATTCTCTTCTTGCAGATATTGATGATTTTCAGAATAGTGTACTTGTTGATTGTAGCTTTTGTTAGATTATTTCTACAAATGTTGATGAGTGGCAGCATGGTGTACTTGCTGACTGTAGGCTTTACTATGTTGTTTCTACAGATGTTTTGGGTCTCAGGCTGCTACATTTTCTGATTGTATGTTGTATTAAATTATTTCTACAGATGTTTTGAATCTTTGGATGGTGTACTTGCTAATTGTAGCGTTTGTTAATTTTCTACACACTCAAAAAAGTCAGCGTCATTGTCGCTAAAACGACTCTCATATGAAAGTCAAACACTGCCTGACTTTCATGTAAGAGTGGTTTTAGGGACAATGACGCTGACTTTTCTGAGTGTGTACTGTTGGTGAGTGTCAGGATGGTGAAATTGCTGCCTGTAGGCTTTGTTCGCTTGCTGCTGTTATCCTTTACAATATTGTAATATCCAGAGACCCAGGACAATGCAGGGAGAATCTAAATATTTTGATATTGAACACTAACCAAATTGCAATATTTAAGGAAGCATCTTTGGCCAATAAAGCATTGCAATATACAGGAAAATCGTATTGTGGAGTTTGATTATATAAATGCTGATGGAAGTCAGGATGATGTGATTGTTGATTTTAGAGTTCTTTACATTTTCCTCACAGATGTAGACGAGTGTCTATACGGCGTGCTTGCCGAGTGTACAGGACCCTTCCCCGACAGCTGCACCAAGAGGGACCCTTGTGCTGGGAACACAGTCTGTGAGAACCACGCAGGGGCCACTGGGGGCTGGACCTGTGAGTGTATGGATGGCTACACGTCCTCGGACCCCTATACTGATGACTGTGAAGGTATGGAATAAATTCTATGGTCTTTGATGATGATTTGGACAGCATTACTTGAAGGCCCTCATATACACCATGTATGGCAGCTTCATATCAATCAAATAGCCAGGGTTCACACAGAGCAAAAGGTCTCTCTCCTCATCAGTGTCAAAAGTGTATATTTAATATTTAAAAATCATATATGATGAAAATTAAAGTCACTCACATTTTGACTTGAGTTACAATGACAACAAATCTTCCCTTTGCGCAACATGCCATCTTTAAAGGGGGGACAGTTACTTTATTTTAAGTTTGTCCTCCCACCTACTCCTGTTTAACACTGTTCATATAACCACAGATATAAATGAGTGCGGTGATGACGATGATGACCCTACTGATGAGGACCTCTGCGGCTACCACGCTCAGTGCATCAACACTCCTGGGTCTTACATCTGTACCTGCCTCCGTCCTGAACTCTACAACAGGGACTCAAGAACCTGCATGAGTATGTCAATGTCAATTATATAGTCCTATAGACTGATATTCCTAGGCTCCCTATACGACCAATCTCTCAGTCACTAGTACCTAACTAAGTCATTTTTGGCTCCCTATACGACCAACCTAAGTAAGTTATTATTGTCAGGTTGGTCAGTACTGACCAACCCATCTTAGTCTTTTAATTTCCAGGGGGAGCCATTGAGTGGTCATCATAGTGTCTTACAGGTGGCAACAACTAGTGGTATACAAAAACAACACACTTGGTAATGATGAACCTAGGTTAGCCACTACTGACTGACCTCCCTCAGTCATTTTTGAATATAACTTTGCCATTGTGACTAACACACATGTGACAAACCTAGCATAGTCTGTACTGACTAATCCTTTCAACCTATGGGTTTTCAGTGTAGACCCCAAAATTCAGAATGGCGACCTGGGCATTTCTTATATCCAACTAAGGGAGTGAGCATTTTTTACCCCCCCCCCCGCCCTCTTAGGGTCGTAAAATCGGCTTCCCCCCCCCCCAACCCACCACCCCCTGTTGTTAAAACTAAATAGGGAATTTCATAAACGTGGACATTATAAATTCTCAGAGGCGAGGTTTCTGGCAATGCACTTTTAAAGGAAATAGTTTCTAGATTTTCTTTTTACCAATTTTACGATTCCAGAAGCGACATGTGATACTCTGCCTGTCCTACCCTATGCTACCCCCACAACACAGCCACAGCAATTCCCAGAGTTTGGCGACAAGGTCATTTATTCCTGCCTACCAGGATATAGGGTGAGTTGTATGAAAAACATTTACCTCACTGAATTGTCTACTGTTTACAGTTTAATTTTCAATACAATATCGATTGCATAATAATTAAACTAATTGAATATAAAAAAGGCAATGTCTGTTCAGTTGTGTGATCAATGAAATAAGTTTTGTGTTTTCAACCTTCACACTTTTGGGAAAATTACCTAAGATTCAATGCAATACATTTTTTGAACAACGTTGATACTATTAGGACACCTATCTACAAAATAACAAACCTTTATTTGGCGAGTACGCACTACCCCATACACCCATATTCTACTACGGTTACCACAGCGTTGTTATTGTGATACTGTGTGTGTGAATACATCTATTTTAATCTTGAATCTCTAACCTTGTGTCAACAGGTGCAGGAGTACGCCCTACCCGAGACGCTCCTCCCCTACTATGGCTACATCACCATGACGTCCTTTGAGATGGAGTGTACTGCATCAGGCCAGTGGACGCCCGACCCAATCCCCATCTGTTATCGTGAGTACCTTCTTTAAGCTGTACTTCTCATGACGCTTTGAATAGTTAGTTAAGATATTACAACGAAATAAAACACCTTCTCTCAGTCATTCGGTCTGCCACACAGAAAGAGGAAAGGGTCTCACCTTGACTCCCCTTCCCGCTCCTTTTTAGGAGTTATATGTATATACATATCAGCAAAACAACATGTACACTACCTTTCTTTTGGTAATATCTGATTCTGTATTGATTTTCTTTCTCTCTGTTTAGTCTTGATTCATTTGATTAATTCCATCATCACAACCAAAGGTTAGTGAGTGATTTACCAATTACCAATTGGCGATCTTGAAAAATTATTATAAACATTTGATCATTGTTTCTTTGGATGTCTTACAGCTATCAAGTGTCCAGATCCCGGGTACGTCCTGAACGCCCAACGCTCTGGGTCGAGCTGGGAGTTTGACGATGTGGTTATATTTGAGTGTCAGACCGGTTATCAGCCAGATGAGCGCACATGGGGCCTGACAACCTTCAGTCGAGTCTGTAAGGCTGATGGTACCTGGACCGAAGGCACCACTTGTGAAGGTATGTTATAAGTAGGATCGTTACAAATGTATATGGAATTAAAGGTTAGGAGATGGATGATATTATCAATTAGCTTTGATAAGATTAGGCTGTTCCAATTCAAATGTTTTAAAGCGGAATAGCTTATTTTATCTTTTGACTAGGATCTTTATAAATGTAAATTGAAATTAAAGGTTAGGAGATAATCATATTATCGATTAGTTTTGATAAAATTGGCCGTTTTAATTCAAATGTCTCAAAAGAAAGATCTTATTATGTCGTATGCCCTAAGAATTAATTGACCAAGGATCAAAGATTTTCTAATGTTTTAAAGCAATGAGTTAAGTATCTAAATTTGCTTAACTAGTAGAAAGGTGCAAAAAATGCAAGAGCTGTTTATATTTTTTTATCTATATACAGAAGTTAGAAAAACTCTCTAAACCTCTTAATAAATAATATAGATGTCGATGAGTGCACTGACAACCCTGGTATCTGCGGGGCAGTGGCCAAGTACTGCATTAACACCATCGGCAGCTACATGTGTTCCTGTGTGCCCTGGTACCAGAAGGACCCGACCAACAACAAATGTGAGGGCATAGAGGCAGATGGTATGTATGAAGTTATTTCTGTTCGGCAATACAGAATAAATTAGACTTTGATTTAGTGTTAATCGATTTTGTTTGAAGACGGTTGAAGACTAGCGGCTACTTTGCTAGAATGTAATGGAAAACTCTCTTATAGTCAGCAGCGATAGAAAGGTCTTTGACATCTCTCTCGATACACTGTACATACAACCCTGTCTTTGGGATAAGTTTCAGAGTGCGCCATCACTTATCACGATGGTATGATAGTCCATAGAGTACATACAATTATCTGGGAATTATTTGAACATGGAAATTATCTTCTTTTCCAGGTTCCCTTCCTAGTTTGAAACCATGCGACTTGATGGACAGCCTCGGCCTCTGCGTAAACGGCATCTGCTACTTGGACAGTGAAAAGGCAGTGTGCAGGTAAGTACTGGAGACGTACCTGACTCCTGGTTAATGTTGATGAGGTTCAGACTAGGTGTTTGGTCTTATGATCCAAAATATTACAACCTGAATAATGTCTAAATTGGATATTTGTGACATGGCAGCTTGGCTGGGAGTAGCGGGCGAGTGTGTGTGACATTGCAGCAATTTTCATACCGTTTAGGACGTTGTGCCTCAGACAGCACGTATTTTCACACCTATACCCGAAAGAAATATTGATTACTACTACTACTGCTACATGTACTACGTACCTTTCCGCTTATACAACCGTTGTCGCTCATACAAGTGTGACCTAGTGTATACTGTCTTGATATATAAAACGGTAATTTAGCTACAAAAGTATTGTACAGAGGGCATGTGAAAGGATTCTTTGAGAGAACCTGATTCTGTTAGTCATTTCACTTTTTTTGCAGTAATTAATTGCAAAAATAGAGAGAGTTCATGTAAATGTATCATATGGAAATAGAAAACATTGTGTGCACCACTGCCCCAGAAGTTACCCGTGGTAGCCTCAAGCAATCTACCTGTTGTGGTTTCCAGCAGCTTATACCTATACAGTCAACCCTCACTTCCTCGAACACTTACTACCTCAGATCCCTCACTTCCTCAGACAGCTGTTTGGGAACTATTCTCATATGTTCCAGTATATTTGGACTTAATTCCTCGAATAATTTACTTCCTCAGATATTTTTCTTGCATTTTCCAAATTCGAGGGTGGAAGTGAGGGCTGACTGTATCGCTATACTTCTGCAGCCGCCTGTTTTATTGACAGGTGCTTTGATGACTATGAGGGGGCAGCTTGTGACAGGCCCAAGATTTCCCCGAGTCTGGTGATCGGCATCGTGGCGCTGGTTCTCATCGTGATCCTGGTGATCGTGCTCCTGCTGTACTGCTGTAACTCCCACTGCTGCTGTGTGAAGCCCCATGTACAGCCTGCTGCTGTCTGCCATCCCGCCCCACCACCACCTCCACCTGCCTCCCGCCACAAGGAACCCTTCGCAGACCCCTGCTATGGAGGCTTCATGCCACGACCAAGGTAGTTAACTTTTATCTGTTGGACAACATGAGGCATTAGTGCATTGGGGCATCTTGCCCACATTTAAACCACATAGGATAAACATAAGATAAAAACAATAATTATGGCAATGCAGCACTGGTGGGTTACTTCCAAGTATGGCAATGTCACACCGACCAATGTAATACCTCCCTTTCATTTCCAAAATAGATATCATTTTATGGCCATAGTACGCAATGATATATATCCAAGTGATTAGATGTCTAACTATACTTTGGTGGACGGATGGTAAATGACATGTTGGTCAAGACGACTGTATGAACCTTGTTATGCCCTTATCCTACAAAATTGCCCTTATCCTACAAAAATGTATAGTTTTGTAGTATAAGGGCTGTCAGTCAGGGCCTTATCCTACAAAATTTGCCCTTATCCTACAAAAATGTTGCCCTTATCCTACAAAACCTAGGTATTTTGTAGGATATGGGCAATTTTGTAGGATAAGGGCTTGACTGATTGCCCTTATCCTACAAAACTATATATTTTTGTAGGATAAGGGCAATTTTGTAGGATAAGGGCATAACAGGTGTTTTGTAGGATAAGGGCAAATTTTGTAGGATAAGGGCATGACTGATAGCCCTTATCCTACAAACCTATATGATTTTGTAGGATAAGGGCAATTTTGTAGGATAAGGGCTTAACAAACCTTCCATCTGCTTGATCATTAAAACTATAATTATACTTATAGTCGTACTACGTTTGCATTGTAATGTTATTAATTTGGTAATGATATATGGTCATTCTATAATAAGAGGAGGCCAATAGGAATAGACTCTACACTGCTTAATCATCTTTACCCACCGCAGGAAATTATTCTATGATAATCTATCCAACCTAGTCTGCACAAAGCCTGTGTTAGGAGAGTGACACCTCTGCTATAAGATTGAACGTCTTAGAAGCTAAATTACATTCTGTAGTGCCAGATGGCACCACCTGTCAAGGCCAATCACCTCTCTGTATTGATAAGGCCATTCTAATGGACCAATGAATATTGCATGTTATTTGTTCATTTTATTTATTCTGCTGGCAGAGTGACACCTCCATTACAGATCTGAATCCCCTAGAGAGGACTTCTGATCACCCCCTCTGCTACATAATCTCTCAGGCATTTTCTGGTCAGAATAAGGGGGGGGGGGGTCACCGTCACAAGGACATCTCATGGTAGAATCAAGAACTACAGGCAGATGGCATCAATATCGATTAGAGCATAGGGAGAAAGGGCACTGTGGAGACCCCATGTGGGTACTAGGGGAAACATGTGTACTACAATGTATAGACTTTTACTAGTTGCTATTCCAAATCGGTAGTTGTTCAACATAATATTTTAACCACAAACACAGGGTCTCCAATATTCTCTATAGGATTTGAGTGTGCATCAAAATCAGGTATGGCTGTGCCTCACGAGATATGGCCAATGTGAACGTCTTTGACTGGGTGCCATCTTTGACTGGGTGCCATCTTTGACTGGCTTGATAGAAAGTTTTTTTTATTTAGGGGAGATATAAATGGGCTAAACAGTTTCCGTTTAACTTTAAATTAGTAATTACTGCTAGTTCCCTAGTTAGAGAAATCTATGCTAGTTGACCTGACCATGTTGTGCGGTCCACGAAGCCTAAAATCTGTAAACTTTGGATGGTTACTGCAAATATTTAAGAGAACAAGGAGGATCAGGCAGTTGAGTACCAAGCCTCCATTTGTCCTCTTTGGAGATGGGTGTCGGTCAAGATGTGCTGCAGGCTCTCCTCTATATAGATAAGCCTTCCACTTGCCCATTTGCTCTACAATCATATGCAGGGAGTTTGTAGTTTAGCAAGGGTATATTTGTTCTTCCTAGGGATGCTTCACCGAGGTTCTGAACTCACAGGTAAATCACAGATCAAATAACAATCGGAAATAGCTGAATTTGACTCTTTCCAACTTTTGTAGGCCCCCACCAAGAAGATGGAGAGGACGCCCGAGAGGGATATTCCAGTGAGAAGAGGACAGTTGGGATTATTATGAAGCTTTACATATATTCATTTATAGGCTGATGTCCCAAACTATCTCAGGAAAGAAATCATAATTTTAGAAAACTTTATCAAGTTAGCCTTCATGAATTCTTGGGGAACAATTCTTAATTCGTTGTATGAGGCCAAATTAAAAAAAAGGTTTGTTTTAGGTTACCCGACCCTACCTAGCAAAACAGGGCCAACCCTAGAAATTTTTATGCAATTTTGAAAAAATATTTATATTTTGGGTCATTTTGGGGCTATTTAAGGGTCGATCTGATAGTTCACGAGTCGAGGCGGTCGTCGGCAGAAATGGACATTGCTATTTCAAATCAAGACCATTACAACAAGAATTTTTAGCCTTAGTTTTCTCTATGGTTCTGTAGCAGGGTCCCTGTTGGATGTAATGTACTATGTCTGTGTTTTACTGCACTATCGTTTTCAAATAAGGTTACATAGGTCGATACAAGGCAAGGGCTATCAAAGTCTCATCTTTATATAATGTTTATGTCACATGTTATGTAATATCAATTAAGAGTTTCCCACGCTCCACAGTGGTTGCCATGGCTCACGGCTCATGAGCTGGACAGCATGGGGGGTATATAAGGCATAAGCCGGATTGGAGTTTGTTGCAGCGGCCCACACTGATAACAGCTGGTAGGGTGGGTACCAGCATGTCCCTGGAAGTTGGTGTCACCCAGGGACAAGGTACCAGTCAGGGCATGCCTTATCAGTGGGTTTGACCGCAACCAGCGAAGTTTTTAATGGTGGCCCCACTGGAGATGAAGCTAGCCTCCTATAACACCCGCTGTCATGAGGATAGGTAAATCAGGGTGGGAATTTAAGAGAACCGCTTGATATCTGGTACACTTTTAATTAATATCACAATTTCAGCCAAGGCTTTTAGTTAGAGAACATCTGTATTGAGTGATAGGTTTGCTGAATAAATTTGTTGGTTAACTCTATCGACAGTGTTGTTGTCACATCTCTATGCATTCATTGGTTTTAACCCTTAGGGGCCCAGAACTATTTGACAGATATCTGCAGCATAATTAGTATACCCGATGTAAATCTACAGCAGTGGAATTTCTTGTCCGGACATAGGGTTTATATTACATTTCCTGAAGGCTGTTGCAGTAACCTTTCTCAGGCTAAACCCCCTACAATAATTTCGGTAACCATAGCAACCAGAAACATTCCATTTGTTAGATTCATCAAATTTTGCTTTAGATTGGCTGTACTTTGGGCCATGGAGGAACCTTCTATTGCGTTGCCATGGCAACAATGGAATTCTTACATCACATCCCCAAAATGGGAATGCTTTATAACCTATTGACATCAGTTACATAATTTGATGTACATTTCCGGAATTGCATGAAAAAATATATTATAATAACTAAGATGACAACTAATAGTACTATGATGTGAGGAGAATACTCAGCCACAGCAAGTGGGAAAACTTGAAATTGGAGATATCTATTATGATTTTCCTGCTTTAATTGCTCTAAATCTAGTTATATCTGTCGGATAACAAATGTTAGCCCATGAATGGAAAGCTGAGGTTACCCCGGAGACATTAGTATGTCTCAAATTTGTCTATACTTAATATTATGTGATAGAACCATGTGGGATTTAGATATATGCAAAATACGCCATTTTACGCCATTTCACGTCACTGGGCCCTGAGGGTTAACCCGATCGATAACCCAATGCAGCCCCCCCATGCAGGTTGGAGACAATACAGTTCTGCCATTTAAAAAAAGAATCAATAGGATTAACCCTGGTCTATAAACTGGTCCTCAACACACATGCACAGTCACACACACAGACGATTCAGGCTGGATGGTTTCTTTCATATGACACATTTTCCGCCCAAATATGCCCACTTTTGCGCCCTTTTGCCCAATTCTGTTGTTGCCTTTAGACATTGATATTTTAGGAACTTGAAGAGCCATTGTTATCCATAATATCTCACTGGAAAGGGAATTTAGTTGTTAGCAATGTCCAATGTATATATTGTAAAATGCGATTTTTTCATGTATTTTTTAAATTTCTTTATTGATGTAAGGGAGAGAAAAAAAAAGAAATATACTTTTACAACAGTCCCTGTTGCCATGGCAACCATAATTCCAAATTCCAAAATACATAGCTCACCGTAATGTACTTAAGGACAAGGGCTATAGGTGACCCTAAAATTAATTAACAAACAATTTTCTTTAAACTCAAAATATTTCATCTTTATATAATATGCAATCAACTCACTGAACTGAAATTTTAAAAAAGTGGGGTCCCAGTGCTAGTTTCTCCAGGATTGGCCACGTAAGATAGATGTCTATATATATCATTGAAACGTATGGGCTCAGCCAGTGAAAGTAGCTATATCTGATGTGTTTTGGTGAATAAATCAAAAACTAGGGGAACAATTTCTTTCAAAAACTACAGTTAAGCTTAAAAATGTTTAGCAATCAAAATTATGAAGTAAAATCATATTGTTGCAGTGCTACTTTTTTCACAATAGGGCTATGGACACAGGGAGAGAGGTGCCTTAATGCTTAAGCTTATTGGGGCATAACAGGGGGTTGAGGGGGGGGTACTTTTGGAAACTCAATTGTGCTTCATTAAAAGGCAGATTTACATATCTAGGGCTAACCTTTGAACTAATAATGATAGAAATGATTAAAAAATGGCAGAACCCTCTCAATATGAATTGAGCTGTAGTTCGCAAAACAGCCGCTAGGTGCTGTCGCTCTCGTCCTTAAATTCCTTGTTTCTATAGCTATGCCTATAGGTATCTACATGCTGGCTGTAGCCCCAGGGACGGCAAAGCCATCAACAACTGCACATAAGATGTTATCGAAGTATGCTACATTTGTTTGGAACATGAGCATAAGAGCTCTAGCAGATCTATCTAAATTAATTTCAATGCAAATTGAAAGGACCTGCCATACTAAAACAGAACAACATCGAAACAATCAGTGCACAAAACATCCTCCTTTTGTATTGAGTAGGCCATCCAACATTTTAGTTTTGTTGGGGGCATGTTTACAAAGACCAGCACAGGTACTGTCTGCACCCTCCAGTATACACTTCTTAGACTTTGACTGATTCAATATGAAACAGTCGTCCATATTTTGACTATAATAATGATAATTGGCCATAGCATGTGGAATCTTATACATCAATGCACAATCATAAACAGAAATAGTAAACCGACTGTTCCATTGAGAACTCACAACATGCATGGATGGACTTTGGGTTCTGGATACTGGCTTATCAGTGCATTTATAGTTCAAGGAACAGAATTCTGAGATATTTCTAATTACATTTTTGAAATGTTGAACCTCTTGATGGAAATCTCCTCCTTCCTGCTGAATCTGTCTCCAGAATGACCTATTGAAGTGATCATAAAGTTCACAGTCAAGTGCATTATGAGCACAAAGCATCCGGCGAAGTTTTTCATCTTGATTTAAGGTAACTTGGCCATGATATTTTCCTTTTCTGAGATGCACATGTATGATATCCTTCAGTTCCCAGCACAGACGCTTTTTGAAAAGGATAAGAGACTCGTCATAGTACTCTGTTATGCCAACTAGAAATGTGTCATCAAGACTATCTAGATAGTCCTGAAAGGTGATGTTATTTATCCCCATTGGAGACCCGACTCCAAAATGTTTAGCAACTCTATTAGAATGACCATTTACTTCCATAAGATACTTTTTATCTCTAGTAAGGGGATCATAGAAGAGTGTCTGTCCTTGCCCTTTTTCCTTGCCATATCCATGGAAAAAGTACCAGGAGCGAACCTGGCTCAGCGGTTCACGTATCATCGAGATGTAAGAAATTGGAGATTCAAGAATCTTTTCAACATCTTCTTTTATAAAATAGGAATGCTCCAAGAATATATTAAACTTCTTACTTTGACCAACAGTGAAATTCGGTATTATGTTTTTAATTATTTGGTGTTTGTTTCTTGGGTTGACACTTGTGGGCTGCTTGTTGTATGTCACAACTCTCAAACTGTGTCTGATTGATAATCTACTCAAGACACCATACATTGTGGTTGAACCAGTTTTCGGTACTCGAAGAAAGTAGATATTTCTTGCTGGTTTACAAGAGCCCAAGGAGTTATTCGCAGTTGAAGCTTCTTCTGTATCGCTCATTTCCAATGTTAACCTATTGTTGATTCTCCACTGTTCGTATTTCCATAGCATTAACAAGTAGACTAGTGTGATCACACAACTAGTAAATAAGAGGGAACTCCTTTGTTTCTGAAATATGGAAAAATGCATACATCTTTACACATTTAAACTCATAAGAAGACTTCATACTAGATTCGCAATAAAGAAGCTAGACAGTATTAAAAAGACATAGGTTCGGATAAACCATGTCAATAGTATACTTTACCATAGTGTAAGACAGCACAGCCAAAAATAATTTTCTCATTTTCAGAAAATATTTCTTGTTATAAGTAAAATAAACTTAAAACAAGTTTGTCCGTAGGATAACATAATTTTACTTGAAAGCATGGTTGAGTTTAATAAACTTAGATTAAGAAAAACAAACAAGAAAAACAAACAAGAAAGAAATTCTTAAATCAAGTATTTTATACTGGAATCAAGATGATATTTCCTGACATATTTCTCAAAATAACATAATCTTTCTTACAGAATGGACCTTTTTTCTAGAAAACATTTTTCTTAAGTAAGTTTTAATTTCTTATTCAAGTAAATAAACGAGATTGATGTTCTTGCCTGGGAAAGGGGTATGATTATATTTAATTTTGGTCTTAGAGAGAAAGGATTGATGCCAGAGCATCAGAAAGAGGTTCATCAGATTAAATGCAGCCTTTTGTAGCTACAATAGAAGTTTAAGCAAACAGACCTTTATTCAGAGTCATTTCACTTTATGTAATGGGACAGGTAATCCTTCCCTTTATTTAAATGATATTACCTAGCAAATGGTGTCTCTTATCATTTCTCCCTAATAGTTATTATAATTCATTCACTGGAACAAGGGTTCTTACATCAAATTAATCCCTAACAAATTTCCCCTTTTCCCACATATTTTTACCCTCTTCTGTTTCTTTGGGACTTATTTTGAGGCAGAAATGTATACCCTGTTTGATAAGAAAGTTGTTGTATTGCATAGTGGTGGCCTCTTGTGGCACAACATGTAACTAATGTTCTTAATTCAAGAAAATAATTCGTATTTAGTAGTATGTATACTTGATCCCTATAGAACCTAACTGAACTCACATTCCACACCTATATAATTCCCAAATAATGGAAGGAATTTGATAAAGGCATTAAGCATGGTCATAACCATCACATAATAGAGTATACTTGCATATCTTTTCGCCCTAATTGACACTTTGGATTCATGGTTTCAGGTTTTCAAGACCTAGCAATCTTAAATCTAGAAATAGAACTTTCTTATTTCAGGAATATAAGATATAATCTTGTTGGGTGCACAAATTACCAGTTTTAAGAAAATTTCTAAAGAAAAATAATCTTGAATACTTGTTTCTAGAAGAATACTAGAAAAATATAAGATTTTTTTTTTGGCTTCCCCTTTCTGAAAATAAGATAAACGTAAAAACTCAGAATGAGTTTATTCCTTGAATCGAGAAAATTTAATCTTGATTCTAGTATTTTCTTGGGGTAAGAAAATTATTTTTGGCTGTGAACCTGAATCCTTCAGAACCTAAATTGAGGACTACCATTCTCATTGTGTAACCGGAATTAACACCATCTTGTGACCACACTTTGCCACTGAGCAGCTCAGAACACTCATTTAACCCCTATCTGTAGCATATATACAAATTGTTGTCCCACACATAGAGCAGGCTATTGGAATGCATGGGAACACAGCTTCCATAAACTAATCAACATATCCCAATGCCCTCTGTGTGCATGTCGTAAGAACCATGTAGATATAGACATGATGCATGCAGTACCAACTGTCAGAGTGCGGCCTTTCAGCCCCTATATCTATACTGTCAACACTCACATATAAGTAATGGACATGTGCCAAATATATAAAAGATGTAGAACCATATCTCCGTTTTTTTAATTCATTTACCTATGTCAAAGACCCTATATTTTTAGACCATGTAACCTGAAACACAGCTTTTATCTAAGTGAAAAATAGGTTAGAATATACCAAATTAGTTCTGATGAAGTGATGTCAGAGACGATGGAATATAGCTACACTGTATTCCTTGGGGGCATGGAAATTCGAAAGATTGTTGGACATATATATCATCATATGTCAAACGGTTCAAACGAATGCCTTTGCCAACAAATAATCTATGATGTATACTATTATGATTGGAGGTATATAAACTCACATGGTTACAACGTTGCCTTGGGAATACGCCTCGCATTTTCAAGCCTGGACTCGTTTGTTTACTTTTTGATTGCCACCTGTAAGAGCGAGGATAGATATGCTGATATAATATGTTGTAGAATTTGATCAATGGATGGCATTACAAGGGCACATTTGGAAGCTATGATATACTTTAGATAAATAGAAAGCTACTGGCACAATTACAAAAGGGAATCCAGTCCAGCTTTCACCTCAACCTCATGTATTATTGAGTGGCCACTATACAGCAATAGTTCCCCCTTGTGGAGTCACGTTTTGTCCACATGCTACAAAGTGTCCACACTCATTATCAAACTCTTTGTAGAAACTTAATTTACTTTTTAACAGAGATATAGTTAGATGACTGAATCTCCCAGCCTGGTGATACCTAGTACATAATAGAATAGGATGTAGCCTACAATTATACCATAATAAACTGTAACTGATATTTCTTGTCTAGGTGGGTCCTAAAGTTGCCTGTATGGTGAACACATCCATGGAGCAAAGAAATTATACTCCAAGTGAAAACACAATTCATTTTTACAGCAACAACTTGTGTCTTTCCTTGACCTGTGGGCACTTTGTGGCCTGTGGACAAAATGTGACTCCACACCCCTCCCCCTTTGCGGTGCACTGATGATCATAACATATAATATTTAAGAGCTTGGCCAGTAGTCGCTGTCCCAGGTCAGCCATGGAGTTATTCATCATGCAATAGTATTGATCATGTACCGGTAAGTACTGTCTAACTGGTGGATAAAGGGTACAAACACGACAAGTGCCTTTAGCCTTTGGTCAGATACACTGACCAGGCCTATTTATTAAACTTTTTTAAAGAAAAAGAAAAAAAAAGTTTTGCTGCTGCTGCCGCTTGTTACAAAGTCTCAGTTCAATATGGCGACCGAGGCCACCTCACCTGGCAGGTAGCCAATATGCCCTCCAGGTGTAGCTGCTGCTGGCGCTCTAGGCACCGGGCTCCCTCTACAGTCAATAGTGGAACCAATGAGGATTGCTTCCTTCCATTGATCATGTACCGGTAAGTACTGTCTAACTGGTGGATAAAGGGTACAAACACGACAAGTGCCTTTAGCCTTTGGTCAGATACACTGACCCGGCACTCCCAAGTTAAACAGTATCTAATCAAAATCATAACTGTCAATATCCACTTGAAATTCCATCGTCATCATCACAATAATCACAACAATCACAGTAATCACAACCTGCGTCTCAACTCTTCCGAGACCACTCTGTCCAGTTCAATACGGGCACTCATTGGTTTGGCTAAATATAATAGGGCTGTTAGGCTGGCCCAGTCCCCAGTTTGCCGTATATCCTCCAGGGGAATTCCTACCTGGTGGAGAAAAGCTGCCCCTGCCCGACGCAGACTATGAGCTCCAGCTCGTTCTGGGCTTAAACCAATTGAAACAATCAAACGATTCAAATATTTAAGAAGCACCCCATAAGTTAAAGGGACTGTGTGCACGCCCCTTCTCAACATGAAAGCCGGCGAAACTGAAGGTGCTGGGGTCTCCTGGAAATGAGTCCATAACAACGATGCTGCACACAACGGCGACCCTGGAGCAAAGGTCAAGGGCACCTTATGAACCCGCTGGGAATATTGTATAGTCTTAGAACTACTAATACATAGCATGGCGCCCCAACTGTAGAAAATAACCACTCCCCTCCTGAGGTAATGGCCCTCCAGGGTCTTCAGAGTGTCTGGCACTAGATTACTTTTCCTTAGCAAGGAGCGGAAACTGGTCACAATACACGCCCAAAGAACTCTCTCGTTATGATCTAAACTGTTCACACTGAAAAACATAGATAACAGGTCGTTCACAGTTAAAGTCACTCTAATGGGTGCAGGGTCACCAAGGACCCGGCGCAGGCCTTTCATGGTAGTAATGAAGGTGAAATCTTCTCTAATAAAATCCACATTATGACCAAAATATTTGTTTAGGCTCAAAGCCCCACTGACGTAATTGTCTATTGATGAATAACACAGGTCGTCTGCTAAGTACACAATATATCTACACATATTGACTACAGTGGTAGGTAACACTGCAATGCTCAGCAGTGTACAGAAGTTAATGAAACGCTTCGACTGGGAAGCTTTGGTCCTCCAAGTGGCTTTAGACCAGGCCTGGCCTCTGATTTCCGCTGCCTTCTCGTCCAGACTTGAGCAAAGTCGGTCTGCTTCTACAACACAACATAGGTGGGAAAACTGTAGTACCATCCAATAACCTTGATAAAGCATCGGCAACAAGATTATCTTTACCGGGTATGTGGACTCCTATTAAGTGGCAATTATATAACACCGACATCCAGAATACTCTCCTCAGAATTTGCATGCTGACTTTATTTTCAGCCTTACCGGTATTTAAAGCCGCCACCACTTGAGTGTTATCAGAATGAACTACCACCTTACAGTTTCTCCAGCATTCACCCCATCTCCAACATGATTCCAATACCGGGTAGAATTCTTGAATATTAATGTCATCGGGTATAACCATATCCGGGCCAGACTTGTAGTGATCATGCTTATCCTTAACACTATCTAGGTCACCACTCCAGGCCCCTGCTATCCAGTCTCCCTCAAACTCCACACCATACCCCAAGCCAGAGGCGTCCATGACCAAGTCCACTTGTTTGACTGGTCCTGAACCAATTATAAATCTTTGCCTCTCCATTGAACCAACGGCTGAAATTGGCCCACCATTTCAAGTCCTCAAAGAAAGGCTTGGTTAGAGTTATGTATCTCCTTCTCCCCGAGCAAGATTTCAAGAGCTCGATCACCCTATGGGAGAAAGTCCTGCCTCCCCTCACAGTGTTGAGCAATGTGAGAGAATACCACTTAAACGCTGCAATTGTTTACGTGTCGCTTTACGGCGACCAGTGAAGAACGTAATCTCCTGCTGCAATTTAATTAGTTTATCCTCAGGTAGGCTCATCTTCATGTCGACTGAATCTATACCCTGCAAACAAGATCTCGGGCAGAACTCGTGCGGTTCTTGAGTCACAACTCGGGATCCCTGGGAGAATTGTGCACGTATCTGGCACGAGAATATGTGAACAGCTTTTGACTGTGTCATATTCTGTGGAATTCCACGTTATTTATATCAAACAGAACTCGGGAATTGAACGTTCGCAACTGAGTAGAATCCGGGTAGGTCACAATGACACAAGAAAGGCACGAGATATTCCCAAGAATTGTGAACATGTCCTTAGTACAATCAAAACTTGGGAATTGAACGTTCGCAACTGGGTAGAATCCGGGTAGGTCACAATGACACAAGAAAGGCACGGGAATTGAACGTTCGCAACTGGGTAGAATTCTACCCAGTTGCGAACGTTAAATTCCCAAGTTTTGATGTGTTCTCAATTCCTGGGAATATCTCGTGCCTTTCTTGTGTCATTGTGACCTACCCGGATTCTACCCAGTTGCGAACGTTCAATTCCTGTACCTTTCTTGTGTCATTGTGACCTACCCGGATTCTACCCAGTTGCGAACGTTCAATTCCCAAGTTCTGTTTGGAGGGTAATCACTCCCAGGTATCTTTGTACTTGGGCCGGGGTGGACACCTTCTTATATGCTAAGTAGAAACCTAAACTTCTAAGTAGGTTATGTAGCTCAAGCTGAGCATTCTTACAACTAGTATAATTGTCCGCCATAACCAGAAAATCGTCTAAATAATTGTAGCAAATATAACCCCGAGCTCTCATAAATTTTGTGACAGCATCCGTCAACTTATTAAAAATGTAGGGTGATGCCCGAGCTCCAAAACACAAGAAATTGTCAGTTAGCCAGACGTCTTTACCATCAATGTTCCACATTATACCCTGATATTTCCTATCCTCAGGTCTGATTAATATAGAGCGGAACGCTGAACCTATATCAGACACAGCCATGTACATTCCGGGGAGTAACTCATTGCACACATCATCCAGATTGTAGAATGAGAAATGTTGAAAAGTTTTGTCCATAAATGAGTTGATTGATGACCCCTCCGGCCTACTGGCGTCTGTAATGGGTCTAAAACCCGCTCCCCCTGCTTTGGGGACTGCACCCAGGGCATGCACACACACCGGCCTTTCCTCTGTGATAGACAACTTCCCTGCCGCCAATTCATCCATTATAATATTGTCAATGAAATCAAAAGCATCCACCGTAGACGAGGTGTAGTTTTTAACCCAATAGGGATCGATAGCAGCTCCAGGGTCAACCACCTTGAACCCATTTAGAATGCCGTCCATAATGAACACACTATCTGCATCTCCAGTGTACTGAAGCATAATCGGCGATCGGATACCGTCCACTACATGGCAAGCATTAATGTCCCACAGTGGTATATAGTCACTGTAAATAGATAATAGTTCAAACATACCCGCTACTGGTACTTTCACACAATCCTCGACAACTTGACTCATCGCAGTACGCCCTGTAGCAAGCGGCATGTCCGCTCCGCCCACCGCCGCAGGCGACTGTTGTTTATCAACAAAGGCCACATGCTCCGGCCCTCGTTGTTTATCAACAAACGCCACGTGCTCTGGCTCTCACGCGCGCTGATATTGCCCTGAGCCGTGTTGTTGAGGATGCTGACTGTAGTTGCCCTGCTGGTGGGAATAACCTCCCTGTCCACCTCCACCGCCGTAGCTGTCCCACTGTTGATGTTGATGCTGTGGATAGGAGCCTCCAGGGCAGCCACCCTTGGCCCGGTGGGGACCCCGGCATGCAGCACATACGTGGCCCTTAACACAGTTTTGGAAGTTGCATATAGAAAAGTTCCACTTCCCACACACATCATCGGGGCACCTGATCTTGTACCCACTCTGCTTGTTCGGAACCCCCCACCTCCCCCCTTGAGCGCCTGCATCTGACGAGCCAACTGATTCTGGGCATTTATATAAGCCAGGGTATTGTCCACTCCAAAGTGGTCCACCATCGGGCTATGATCGCCAGCTGCGAAACCCCCAGTTTTAGAACCCAAAACCCTGGAGGTGACGTCGTGTTCATACTTAGCCATGGCACGAGGGAGATAAGTAGGGCGGATCTCCTTTAAAGCCACAAACTTCATATGATCCAGATAGCTTTCTGCGGACATGCCTGGTAGATTGGCTTTACACAGGCATTGGCACACACAGATCATCCCGTAGATTAACTCCCGGTATGACAGCTCATCGTGAGTTTTATCAGTAGGTACATGGTAATCAGGTCTAATCCAAAATCTACTATGCTTTCTTTTTGAAGTTTCACCTAGCAACTGTAACCCTGACAACCAGTCTAACTCACCCACCGAAGCTGCTGTCTTCCCGGCGCTGAACAGCCCTGAGGGTCCTCCGGTTAGACCCGCTGAGCCCAGGTTTAGACCTGCTGAAGATAATCCAGATGTGAGAGTGGTAGCCCGGGGGTCTAATCCACCACCCCCGGCCACGTGTTGGCGGGTGGAAGGTAGTTCCACACCGATCTCCGCTGCTAACTGCTGACGTCCCGCCTCGATCCATGAACGTTGCTCAGCTGTCCTGCCGTCCACGGGCTGATCCGTCCGGCCCCAGGACTGCTCCGGCTGGCCGGCCTGCTGCCGGGTGGCCTGCTGCCACTCCCTGCGTAGCTCCGCCTCGCCTCTGCCGCCCGCCGCCGTGTTGACACGGCCCTGCCCAGGCACACCCGTACGTCCTGCCGATTGCTGTGCTGCCATCACCGCTTCGTCAAACATGGCACGGCCCTCTTGACCGGAGAAACCCGAAGGGGGTAGTAAGGCGTTTCCATCAAACACCACCCCGGAGTCACCCCCAAGCAAGGCCGATAAAGATGATGCCATAGCCTGTCCCATGGTGACACTATCCTCATTTTGGGTGGCCAGGGGCAATTTGGCGTTGGCATCTGTCACCCAGTCGACTGCAGCGTTGAAACCCTTAGCACGGGCTACGTCCCTGCGAACCGTAGAACACTCGAGGCGTATAGTGGAAAGCTCCATCTCTAGCTCCGCCACCTTTTTCTCCTCCTCCAGCGACTCCTTCTCCCTTTTAGACTCCTCTATTTTCCGAGTAAGAGTCTCAGACATTGACTCCCTACGGCCACGTGTAGAAGGCACTGAGGCGGAGCGGTGGTGAACGCCGGCACTCCCGGCCCCAGGTGAGTGGTCACTTCCACCTCCCTGCTGACCTGGCACATCTTTAAACTTGCACATACTACCAAAAGGCCAGGCGTGCTTGCCGCCACACCCCTTGCATTGTAGCTGCCTCTTATCCTGAGTATTCACCTCTTGGGAATCCAATTCTTCCTCCTCTAGTCTCACCTGAGACATTTTTGCTGCTGCTGCCGCTCGTTACAAAGTCTCAGTTCAATATGGCGACCGAGGCCACCTCACCTGGCAGGTAGCCAATATGCCCTCCAGGTGTCGCTGCTGCTGGCGCTCTAGGCACCGGGCTCCCTCTACAGTCAATAGTGGAACCAATGAGGATTGCTTCCTTCCAAAAATGACGAACTTAGATTAAAAAGTGATTAAGTCTTAACAAAATATGACTAATGCCTTTGTCAAAAACACTAACCCTAATATTCCTTAAATCGAAAAGACTAACAAGGCTTAGTCAGTAACAGAATTGACTGACCTGTGCTGAGCCAACATATAACAGATCTCCAAGTTATTTCCTGACATCCTGTCGTACTAACCATGAATAGATTCATCAAATTGCATAGACACCTGTGGATAGGAAGACACTATACATACACACAGAAAAGTAAAGGTGTCAACTGTGTCTACCACGTGGCTCTGATAAAATAGAGAGTCAAACTGCTCATGACCCTGCTTATATGAAGGGTCAACTTTAGTTGACTCTGTAAATCAGTGTCAACTCAAATTGACTCTATACTATCAGTGTCAGCTAAACAATGACCCTTCATATAAGGAGAGTCATGAGTAGTTTGAGTCTCTATATTACCAGAGCCACGTGGGAGACACAGTTGACTCCTTTACTCTTCTGTGTGTACTTTGCCAGAGAGTAATGGATGGGCTAGCACTAGGCTAGGGAAACTCGTAAAACTTGATTCTATAATGACCTATTGATAAAGAGAGCTCATGGACTGAGGTTGGCAATGTATGGATCATAATTATATCCTGTATGGTCTTATTAACACATATTTAATATTAAAAAAAAACCTGACTCTGAGTTTGATTTTGACAGGTATGTATTTTTCTATTTCAATAAACGTCAAAGGATCATAATGACACATTCAAACACAACACCTCATCCCATGGTTACATTGATATATGGGTTAAAATCAATCATTCATGGTGATTTTCCTGAGCGGCGAGTGATGATAATGATGCAGAGTAAGTGAGTAAGGTTATTTACACTCGGATGATTCGAACAATCTTTCTGTACAAATATACAAGTATTGACCTTGTAAGTCACTATGAACCTCTTGAGCCCTTGGAATATAGACATAAATGTATGTAACGTAAAACCTCGCATATAAGCCGCGGCTAGTACAGGAATCAGATCGGCGGTGCGGCTTATAGGATCGGCCTAGAGTCGGAGTGCGGCTAATACGAGAGTTAGGCTTATACGCGAGGTTTCACGGTATATGTGCAGTATACCCTTCATTATGGTTTAATCAATAGCAAGAGGTCTTTGCTGGTTATGCACTGTTAGAAGTAAGTTCCTGTACAGCAAATATTGCGGACAAGTTTGGTTTCAGTAGATTGTGCTGTGGACCTATAACAAATTTATATCATGTAGTTCGTTCTGTAAATAATATCTATACAAATTGTATAATAGGTCTCTGCAAAAATATATAGCATCGGGCAATAGCCCAATACGAGTCAACAGCAATTCATAAAATCCCACGGTGCCTATGTATATATGTTATAACCAACTAGGTCTATTACAAACCTTCATATCTCATCTTTATTAAGAAATCGAATTCGCCTGTTACATTTGTGAAAAGAGATGTAGATGTCCGAAAGGTCTAACCTACAATTCCTGTACATTCAGATGGGGATACTCTCCCACTTGACTAGGACGTTGCATGTAAACGTTTCCGTATATGTCGTGACTTTAACCGACACTTTCCAAAACAGGGTCCATGTCCATGTTTCTTGGATTTGCGTAAGCTGTGGTGTATATAGTAAAATCTTTGGCGGACAAACTGATAGAAATCAATTTCCAAACTGAGGTGTTCACGAAGAATTGCCACAGTCTCATTAGATATATCCTGCTTCTTGACGGTTTTGGATTGCTGCCAGAGATCAGCAGCTGAAAGGGATAGGCATGGAAATCAGAAAATTGATATCCAACACATATTTTATCAGTCAAAATTTAAAGAAGTAAAGAAGTAGAATGGCTGGGACATAAAGAGAAGGTATATGAACCGAATCACCAAATCCAAATGATATATAGGCCAGAACAATGTATCCTGTTGGGAATTTAAGTTTAGCGTCATCTAGAACTTTCTTTACTTTAGGTATTGCATTAACAAATTTGATTAGATTCCACAGCTTTTAAAAAAAAAGCTATATACAAAGATTAAGCATTTCATCCATTGGTATTCGATGTGACTGTGAGGGAATGTTGACTTACTCATACACTCCTTCAATTTTGTTAGAACATTTTCATATAACATAAATTCATTGTGAGTCCATGGAAAATTACCATGGCCTACAGAATAATAGCCCACCGAAGTCAAAATAATCATCTGATTACAGATGGTATAGATGTTAACAGCATTCACTGAGGTAGACATGTATATGCTACTCACACCTTGAGTTATAGATGGCTTTAGCATTCTTGAAGAAGTGAGGCATGAGGTGGGAGAGGGTCTCCATGAAGGCGGGAAGGTCCTCGGTGAGTCCAACGAGAAGGTAATTCTCCCGAACTGTTCTCTTGGCATGGTTTAATGCCACTAAGCCTCCCTCCCTGTATGAATGACAAATGGTGGCTCATCATAATACTACTGAGAACTATGATACTAGACATTGATATACTTTTTATAGTTGATATATATACTCCCCACAAAATTGACCTAAGCACTAAAGTTAGCCAACATGCTGCCTTACCCTGACCTTGCGTAGTAGCGAGAAGGAACATGCTAGATGTACACAGATGTGCTGCACACCTTTAGGACTTAGTATACTACACATTTTGATTTGCATGTGACTCATATATTTGATTCAATTATATTTGCTTCGAGTTTTGTATAGCATTTGTGTCCATGCTTTGATCAAACTGTTATACAGAAGTAAAACAACTTACATCCGTATAGCCAGAGCTTGACCACCATACTATCTTTCATAGCTTATCCAAACGTATAGACACAATATATAAAAATGGAATAAGACTTTACAATACCTGCATTCGAGAGAACGACCACAGAAAAACGCTGGCATCTGAATCATGTTCCAACACCCAACCTCACGACTCTTAACACATTCATTCAGGGACTGCATAACGAAACAGGATATATTTTGAGATTTAACTTTTTGAGAAAATTCTTGTCTCTGTATTAAACCTCATTTAGTAGTATCTCTCAGGGTTCTCCAGGATATCATCCTTGGACTTGTAAAAGAGGAACTTTAGGATAGGGCTCTTAACATTAGGACAATATGGATCAAGCACCCTCTTCTCAGCACCCTTTAGGGTTGTTAACATCAATGTTAACTCACTCAGGAATGCCCTGAATCTGGAGGCCTTACTTACATTGTTATAGCCCAGTCGTGCCTCCATAAATGGTTCATTGTTTGAACCGTAGGCGTTGTAGTTGTAGTGAGAGATAGCTCGCTGCATGGGGTCTCTTATAACATTTATATAAACAGGTTCCCACAGGTTTAGGCTGTAACAAAATAGATGTTACAATGCAGTAATTGGGACAGACAGGAAGACAGACGCAAGGACAAGGCTCAAATATTGTTGCCATATCACAAATTCAATGAATGATAGATGCCACAAACATTGATACCTATTGTTAGTTTGAGAAAATGTAATGAGTAACCGATAGCTACCCAGTAAACACACTACGTATTTTCTACGAAGACTTTTGGTAGATCCAGGTTAGATTTCTACCAAACGTATATTCAACGTCATTGTTTCGTAGATACACGTTCGGTTTATATTGGAAGTGTTTCTAAGTAAAAGATACGTTGGATAAGTATGTATAACTACGTGTATTGTGCCACTATTATATCTGTTGATGCCCTACCTATTTACATAATTTATATACGTAGCAGACACGTGAATGTTTCAAAGTTATAATTCTAAGTCAACCTAACTCATAAGTGTTAATGATTAATGGTATAGCCCCCTTTTAAAATCAATAGGGTTGATTTCTGTGCACAGGGTTATTTATTAGAACAATCTCTAAACAATGATTATTGCTGTGGTAGAGTGCATCTGCACACTGCCCTCCATCACACATTTACACCAATGCATTGATTAGTGAGGATGTGAAATGCACATCCCCATGTACTCTTTCAAATTGTATCATATTTATAATATGGATTTGAAAACTTCTATGTTTATAACAGTTAAATGTGGGAGGGTTTTGGGATGGGGACGCTGGTTTCTACTGGTACCCTACACTGCAGTATATTGACAGCCCCCCCCCCCCAGCCTTACCAGCGGCTACACGGATTCCCGCCTCTACCCACGCTAATCCTCCGCGTCCCTAGAGCGTCCCGTTGTTAATTTCCCGCCGTTTGCTCCTGCACCAATCAGAGCACCCTCTTTGTTTCAAATCGAGCGTCACCCCCACCACACACATAACGCTCCCAGTCAGGACCAGACAACCAATGCAACACCACCCTCCATGCACGACGCTATCCAATGTTGGGTAAGTAAGGTCACAATTTTTACTACAGGTATAGATAACATGATATATACCTATCACTATACACATTATTAATATAAATAAGATTCTAGTATTGAGATTATACTACACTTCACAGAGTACAGAGCAATAGACAGAGGTACAGTGACGCAAATTTAGAGACCCAGTCATTAGAGAGAGAGACAGACAGAAATCACAGAATTGGTGGTCCTAATTATGATACAAGATTATTTCTAATGCTTATAGAAATCTTGTGATACACATAGAACTATGGGTCTTATCGTGTTCATATGTGTTCTTTTTTCAAAGAAAGTGCACACTTCTCAGGGCAGGAGATACTAAGAGATAGACTCAGGGGGGAGGATGGATGAAGACATACCCATTAAATGTAGGCCTATTATTGTGCACACCTTTGTAATTATGTTCAATCATGACCTAATTTATATCATGTCTTATTTCCCTACAGGAAAACCAAACCGCATCATGGAACAACATACATGGAGATCTCAATTCAAGGATATGGATAGATGCTATACATTTACAAGAGGACAAGAGGACAAGTAATAATTGATGAAAATGATGATGAAAAATAAAGTACACCAAAAGCCAACTGTTAAGAATGGGAAGGGGGAATGGGATCCTGGATTGGTCTGAGGGAAGGGCTAGACAAAAGTAGCTGTAGTTCTATGTATATTCATGTATGTTCCCTACGTCTATTTACATTTAAGATCTACAGCAAAAACACGTCTAAGCAACAGAGATATATGTATGAACATCTCTCAACTCATGTATTTTTGCATCGTAGATCTCTGTAGTTGTGACGTTTATCTACGTATTTTCTACATAAACGTTAGATATACGTACATCTGCATTAACATTTATACGTTAATCTACGTTGATGAACTACGTATTCTTCCTCAAATGCATATGTAAAATAAACGTAGGTACAACGTATTTGTGTTTACTGGGTACAGCCTATTTCTAAACTACAGGAACTATTACAACTTCAATAACTTGTTCAATGGGTTAGGACCCCACAGTCCCGTGATTGTTGAAGAATACTGAATATCCAATACAAATCAGATTATCACCTATATACCAATACATAGGAGTGTTTCAAACACCTCTTTGACAACTAAGCATCTATAAATGTGTTTTAAAAAGTAACAACAGGTTTGGTCATGTACTCCATAACCTTATGCTCTTACAATGCAGATTGTGGCTATTGAAATCAAAGCGAGAAAAGAAGACCTCTAACCTTGAAAAGTTGATAAAGTTGAGATGTCTTGCGAATAATACAGGTTTTTGTGTGCTCATCAGACCACGTGCAACAGACACCTAGAAGAATTAAAGTTAGCTTTGGAATGCAAAGAAATGGAAACAGCAAATATTCCAAATCACCAACAAATGCATTAAGTTATACATTTGAAGAGTATTAGAATGGGCAAATAACTCAAATAATGGTATCTGGAAATCAGGTATACGACAACAATGTCAGGTTAGGATTATTCACTACAAAAACTTTAAAATAATTTTGGAAGAGTTTAATCACATAAACCAGCCAAATGGAGTTAGATGTTTCAGTTTCCACATTTGTTTATACTCAGTTCATCAGGCAAGATAAATGTTTCATCAGGCAAGATTAATGCGTGATATAATCAATGTAACTGTTTTTTTTATTTTACCTCATTTTCCGTGGTGATGATCTGAGGTCCTATTTCACTGACAAATTTATACCCATTACGACAAGCCAGTGCTTTGAAAATCCCGAGGACTGTTCGACTGGCACATTTTGGGACTCGGTTGTAAAACGCTATGTTGCAGGCTTGCAGTCTATGGATGGACACAGAGCGCTTCTTTAACATGGCTGCCAGTGGGCAGTTCTGTGTACTTGGTATCTGTTGGGAATAAAATAGAGAATTTGCAACTGTTAAATCTAGTTTTACTAGTCTGCATATCTCTTTAGCAACTTTATGCTTCTTACTTCAGACGACGTATAATAAATGAACAAATTACATATTTCCCACAAGTTCTGGACACAATTAGAAACTTGTATGTTAAGATACCTACATTTTTCACCGTCTTACACCTGGACTTTCTGAGCAGTGTGGAAGAGTTATGTAGCATGGCTGCCTGCGTCATTGCTAGCATGGCTGCCTGTGTCATTGCTGGCATAGGTGCCTGCGTGGGCGCCTGCGTCATTGCTTGCAGCACAGGGGGATTTGTGTTGGGTATCTGTAGGAGCAATATTTTGCAATAGTACATTTCTTCTCTTAATTGCACTCCTCTAAATATAATATTTTTATAACTAGAATCATTATCTCAGAACAGTATTCAGGTAGTCTGGTTATACCCTAGAACAACAGTCACCAGTTTCTGGGCTAGCACTGTGTAAACTACAGTATACATCGATCTGTCCGTTAGCTTCTTAGCGATTTAAAATAACTTCAGACTTCACATAGGATAGACAAGATACTCACCTTTTCTATTGGCTTGTAGTTGGTCCATCTGTACATGGCAGATAGAGGGTTACAGGTGAAACCCAGGAGGAAACCCAGAACCAGGCTGATTGCCACCCACCGCCTGTAACGCCGCCTACGTCTACACATCTCTATGCAGTCGTGGAATTTCATTCAAAATGCTGCACAGAGAAAAGAAAGGGAGTCCAGGTTGCCTCCAGAATGACTCCCCTCTCTAGGGGAGCACAGGTCCTTATCACCTAAGGTAGTCAAGGAGATATTTGACCTAAGATCTTTTATGCAGCATGGGCTCCCCTCCGGAAGGGAGCCATTCTGGAGGCAACCTGGACTCCCTTTTGACGCTGTTTCTTCTCTCTGTGTGGTTCCTTACAATACCATTATCTCTCATCCATTTCGGCAGATGACCCATGGGGCACCTCTGCTATCGGTGTGTCACTGGCGCTCTCACTAAAATTGTTAGTTCATTTCAAGTCTGGCACAATATGTGCGGATTTTTAACTGCAACCAACGTTGATAATGCGGTGTGTGAAACCTGTAATCCCAAGGCACCAAGTTTGGGAGGAGTGAAGTGTGTTTGTGCTTTACTTCGGCATCTTTGTTGTCATATCAAGGCTGGTTTAATAATACCTTCATGCATTGCAACTGCAGACATCTGGATGATAGTGTAGAGTATAGGCGGGGAGCCCGCTTCAGGCGAGCAATGACTTATGGCTGTTCCCGTTGCCCACATGCGTACATGGAGGCTTTATTAGGGAGGCTTAGATCAAGATGTGTACAGCAATGTATACGTGCAACATCATCACACTGAAAACCCTATGTTAGAATAAGTACTCACTAGTGAGGACTTTGGGGTGATCACTTTGATTGAGTTGTACCCTGCTGATCATTAGAGTGATCATAAGTGAGGACCCAGGTCATAAAAATGATCAGCCTTTTGATCCAATTACAGAGCATGCTAGGTTGTCAATAGGAAGACAATGGGACTCAATTTGATGACTAGCTGAATTTTCAAAGTTTTCTTTTTATAAATGATATCTACCAATATTATTATTAACCCCCTCGTGATCATCAACTTCAATCATCCAGCCTTTTTTAAGAGTACATGTTTTAGTCCTCATAATACGGCAAGTATGGCAGATATGTATAACAGATGACTGTCACACTTCTAACTTTGGTTTCAAACACATAAAGGGGGTGTCTTTGTGTTTAGATATCAATAGTTTAGAAAGTTATGACCTAATTTTCTTTGAAAGCACTTGAATTTAAACTGTGATAATTGTCTTCATATATCCGCCAACTTGTAAACATATATGACCAATATTACTTTAGGTTTTAATCAATAGATAACATGGAGCAGGGGCTATATATCACATTGTTGCTTGCCGTTTTGGACTTTGTGGAGGTCGTCTACAAGTACTTTCCATTACGTGTAGGTGGAATAGATACACCGAAGACATAGGCTATATACCGTAAAACCTCGCGTATAAGCCGCGGCTTGTACGCAAATCAGATCACCAGTGCGGCTTAAAGGATCGTCACAGAATCAGGGTGCGGCTTATACGCGAGTTAGGCTTATACCGGAGGTTTTAAGGTACATACAAAATGCAATGCAATTGATGAATAGGTATGTTAGGTACCACTGAAGGTGTAAATTGGTTGCAGGATAATTACCTTTTGTTGAGACAAGAGACTAGATACCGATATCAAAGTCAACTTATTTAAACTTTGACCATAACTGTAAAATTATTTTTTAAAGAGATATCACCTTCCCTACAGTTAACAGGGAGAAGGAGTGGTGAACATAAGTCTGGATTTGATAGGTGAAAGGGTTGCATAAGAAAGTAAGGTAGTAATATACGGTCAATACTATCATACTATCACACTATACCAACAATACCATAATAAACAATAGGAGAAACCTTACCTCAGAAATAGGATCCTTCATCACTAGAATGGGAAGCATAATGGTCTTGACTTATGGAGGGAAAGCTTTAAAGTGAAACGCTTGTTGTCCCTCCATGAATATTACATGAACAGTTAGAGCTGATAGAGGAACAGCCATTAACAACAAACTCTGCAATATTAATCGTTAATCCTATGTATTCCATTCAATAGTATTCAAAGGGATCCCACAGCCGCATGTCCACATTATCTATGATGCCTGCCACATGAAATATTTAGTAGGACGCACCATGCAACATCATAGGACAATGGCTAACCCTGTGCCACGTGCTGCTATTGCATTATGCCTGTTATCGCCATCAGCCATGATGCATGTGTCATACAAGGAATCCCCTTAGTTGGGAGACTCCTTGTAATGTGATATGAGGTAAGTTGACTAAGTCTTGAGGTCTTGTAGTATAGTTGGTATTTATTACAAGTTGACAGCAACAGTACAGTAGTACAATGTAGGTTCCACTCAGTTACACCTATCCACACAATAGTATAGGTCTTGGTAAATATACCTAATAACCCTGAGGTTAGTACTGGACTAGAGCCAAGGGGGTCCTACACCATGTCTGATAGTTGGGCCTAGTAGGGCATAGCCTATAGCCTTGTTCTCAGTCAGTGGAGAGGTCCTTGCTCTGTGGTGTCCAAGTGTAGAGTGAGGATGGAGATGCCCAGTGCTGGGACCTGACCCTATTTAAGGGGGCCAGGCCACCAGCATGGCATCTTGAGTGTTAGTGTCAGTTGACAGTGGTTGGAGGGTTGTAACAGTCAGAGAGACAGTCACACAATACCCCTCCATAGTTTGTCTACCCCTGTTAGTGTACATCAAAGGGGTGACCCTTATGCTGGTCTGTGGGAAACAATGTGCGGGATGAGCGTCGCCTGGCGGCGGCGGGAGTGCCGACTGGAGCGCCGCCTATGCGGGCCGGCGCGCGCCTGCGTGTGCCGGCGGCGGGAGTAGCGTCTCCCGCCGTCGGCTTGAACACGCGGGCGCCCGCAGCGCCGGGCTCGCCGGGCTCGCCGGTCATACCTGACAGGTGCCTCCCCCTCGGGAAAAAGGACAACTCTCCGTCAGTTGTCATTCCATCTAAAAATTTGGGGTGAATTTTGGAATTTTATCCACAATTTTTGGTGGCAAATAGAATTTACCTTTTGTTTTTGATTTTTTTTTTTGTAGTGAAGTACACTTTTTTTGTAATATAGATGATGTGAGAGTATGTAAATACCAAAGGTCTGGGGAGAATTTTGGTTTTGTGCTTGGCCAGTCATCTACATTATATACAGTGTAACTTAACTATAAGGTATGTAAACCTTCTTTGTACCAATTTGGTACTTTCTTAATCACATATTATACAGTGTAGTAATACATTGTGTCTTTATCTGACACTTTTCAAATCATTGTTTGAATTATATACACAGCATGGTACATCTTTGTCTTAATTCTAAAACATGATGAAAAATGTGTTATCAAGTAATAGGCTGTCTTTGGTGAAATAGGTGCTTTGTGGAACTGAGTGGATTTTGATATATCAATGTTCACATGTGAATACAAATATACAGAGTATAATGCAAATTATGCAAAATCTTATGATAATCTTTTACAAACTTTTTTGTTTGATACCAAAAAAACCAAGGCCACTTTTATATAAAAGTAGGCCAACCGGCTTGAAGTTTGTTTTCTTATTTCTAGATAGCGCTTATCTTTGGATTTGCGTGATTTAGCAATCAGTAATGTACATTTTATGCATAGTTATGTGCTTGTCCGGTGGCGGATAAGTGTTCATAATTGTGTTTTCTGACATTTTGCATTACTTAAGTTTGTAAGTTTGTATGTACAAATACAGTCCTTTTTATGCAGATATTTTGTCCTTATCCGGTGGAGGGTAAGTGTTCATAATGTCATAAAAATGACTCGGTATCTTGTTTCTGCAATGATAGTTGAATCTTACGAGATTCTTGGTGTTGGCAATTTGCAACTTTGTGGATCTACACTTTGATCAGAAATGTCTTTGCAGTGGGCCGCTGCTGTGAGATTTAAGTCTTTTGTGTAGTATCCTAGGGTTAGTCAGCGGACTATCTCCCTTTTTGCTTCATGTTTTTCTGTAAATAGTCTTACATAATACAAAAGTATACAGTGTAAAGTACAGTGCAAATACAGTGTTATATACAAAACATGTTTGATTAGCAATTAGATTGTAATAATACGATTTCATACATATATATGCATGTTTGAGCAAGTTTGACATGGTTAAGAGTACGCAATTGTTTTTGTAAAACTTCAATTTTTCAAAAATTGGCTGTTTCATTTTGGGATACCTTAAAATTGATTTCCTGATACTACTGACACACACTGAGACCTTGCTTTGACCTTGGGATTGTGAGAGTTTGAAAATTTTGCACCTTGAGCAGATTTTTGAGTGGCACCTTGAGGCTATTGTGTCATGCGGCGCAAGATGCGTCGTGTGCCGCGGTGACACCGGTGGTTGACACCTTTTGGTGAGCAGATCATGTGCCTTCTCATGGACTTGTCACCTGAAGTGAGGGGATCACTTCAGAGGGTGAACAGTGTCATTTGGGGTGGGGAGGGGTTATAAAGGCTGTGTAGACCACAGTAGGATCACTTATTCCTTGAGTACCCTTGAGATAACACAGTATGGCGCATATGGCGATTTTGGAGGACGAGTTGGAGGCTGTACCTGAGGTACTTGCATATCTCCCTGAGGCCTGGCTGCAGGGTGACATGCAGGCCTTAGACCTGTGGTTAGGTGATCAAAACACCTTGGAGGGGCTGACTCCTGGTACTCCTTTTAGGAGTATTTTGAGTCGGTATGACTCAGTAAGGACGCGGTGGTTGCATAAAGTCCGGCACGACATTGCCAGTTTTGGTGATGTTTTGGTGTGCCGTCATCACGGCTGGTACTTCCTTGGTGCTGGCGGGATTTCCATGCGCAGGGCGGCATCTCTGGAGCTGTTGGCTCAGGCCCTACGTGATCTGGATGGATATGACCCGCGACTGCTTTTCACCAGAAATGATGGGGTCATCTGGGACTTCCTATTGGCTGTCGGCCTATGTGCTTACACGGTGACTGGTGATGCTGCAGACAGCGCTGAGCATGCTTTGTCTACTTTGGAGGCACGTTTTGTCCAGTGGAGGGAGGAGAACGAGTGGCTCTTCAGTGAAGATACGTGGATTGGATCTCCTGCCGCTGCCGAGTTGGCCGAGTCCTGGGAGGCCTTGGGATGGGGGGACTATAACAACTAGTGGGTGGCATCTATAAATGTCAATATAAACGGTCCTTTTCAGGGCCAACCAACTTTTCACAAAAGTTTTGGTCAATCTCACTCCTGTATAATTGTGTTATTCTTCCCCATGTACTTTCTCACTAGTTACAGCTGTAGGTGGTTGGGTGAGTATGGTGAGTACATTTTTGAATGTATTGGTGCTCTCTCTTTGGTCGTCAATTATGATGTTTTCCAGCTTTGACTCATGGGTATCCATGGTAACGGGCTGGGGTGAAATGTCATTTTGTAGTAACATGGCAAAATCTAGATTAGGTTCCCTGAGCGCTGGTATTATGCTGAACCTGGCACGCCATGGTAGATTGATAGTTTCTGGCAGTAAATATGCGGTCTCTCCTTTCTTAGTAGTAATTACTACTGGTCCATTCCATTCAAATACTAGTCTTGGGAGAGGGTACATTTTGATAATCATATCTCTGTATGTTGGGGCTGAAGCTTTTATAATTGTATCAAACTCATGTGGCACTGGACGCAAGGGGAAGGAGAAGTTGGTGTCTCCTTTGTAGACTTTTAGTACTACTGTGGGATTTGTCCTCTTGGTGACTTTTCCCTTTCCACAGTGCTTGGTTGCCATACTCTTCAGATATTTGGTCAGCCTGTAGGCTGAATAAATGGTGAGTGTGAATAGTATGGCTATGATAAGGGTATGGGTCTCATGGATAGTTAGAATAGGGGTGGGGCCCTGTTCTATTTGTGCCGTGGTGGTGTCCTTCTTGTATAGGGTTTCGAAGGCTTTCTCCATAGGCTTCTCTGTGACAAATCTATATGCTTTTGCAGTTGGCATATAAGCTAGTAGTGTGGATCCTCTGTGCATTTTGAATAGGGTGTATGTGGCCAAAATTGTAGCTATAACCGAAAGTATCATTGGTATGATAGATGCTGCTGGATGCCGTGCAAATTTGTATAGATAGGACTCTATTAGTCTATTTTCCAGTGGCTTTGCCAGGCTGGAGGCATCATCGAGCAGGGTTTTTGCGAATGGGTTTAGGTCTAGTAATGTTGATTCATCAATATTACTTGATTTTCTTAACATATCCAGTGTCCTGGATAGGTTGACCTTTGGAAAAGGTGGCAGATTTGCCTTGGAGTCTGGTCCAATTTCTTTGATTTCATTTAGAGCCGCGAGAAAAGGTAGGTTTATGGTCTCCAAAGCATAGTGAAATGAAATTGTAGTGTTGCATGGCAACCTAGAATTTGGTAGTGAATAGTGATCTATATTCACTGTACATAGGCATGGTACACCTATGATTGAGTGTGATGGTGCTTTGTGAGTAGTAGCTGGTTTCCCATGACACGTAACTGTGTAGGTGGGAGAATTTGTGGTCACTAGATATTCATCTTGTGAAATGGCTACAGCGTGTGAGATAGGTCTCTTCAAGGGTGAGATAGTAAATTGGCACATTTCCTTGACTTGCTGAGCTTGGTTCAAATAAATTGCTACTGTGCATGTAGGTACATGTCTATGGATTCTCGGGCTAGTTTTGGTACAAATTTTGATCTTAGTTCCTGGACAGGTTAGCATATCTGCATTTGTTAGTTCAATAAATAGTGAACCATCTTCAGAGATAGCCAAAAATTTGACATCAGTAATTAATTGGGTTACTCCCTTTGTAGGTGTCTCCTTGGTGTTGATTGGTACTGGTGTAGTTACCAGTTGAAATACTCTGAAGGTGGAGACAGTGGATGCTACAATGATATCCAGGTGGATGTATATGTGCCGTTCCGAATAGGTGTAGGATATCATTCTTTGGGAATAATAGTAGTCAAGGTCAGTTATGGCGACCTTTGATCCTGGTGAGTGTATTCTGAGTGTCATGTCCAGATCATTCAGATGCTCCGTTAGTTCAGCTGGTGGTACTATGTCAGCAGTCATAATGCCTGCTGATAGCATCCTGAGTGCTGATGTGGTGCGCTGCAATGCTTGCAGATAGTTCATTCTTGCTACAATAATGGTGAGTGCATCAGTTAAAATTTGGATCTTCCTTCTTTGTGTGTGCTCGTGATTTGCATAAGTGTTCAGAGATGTGGTCATATTTTGAGCCCATAAATTCATATTTTGGCCTAGAGTGTTCATGGTTTGGTCTAGCATACTTTTATCCTTAACATATGCCTTGACAAATTTGTCTTGGCGTTGGGTGACCTTATCAATTAATATAGCTGCTTCTTTGTCTTGCTTGGAAAAAGCTTCTAGAATGCCGTCTATGTTCTTTATCTGGTCCATGACCTCTTTGACGTCATCTAGGTGGCAAGACCTATTGCTCCTCTGAAGAGTGGGGCTAGGAACCCAAGTGGTGCTCTTCTGTACCTTCCTTGACTGTTAATTGGATTTGATAGGAACAAATGGATGGATGCTAAGGTAGAGTTAATTTCCTTGTCTGTTATGTCTATTAACAGATCTAGTTCCCTTGCCTGCTGTAATATCTGACTGGTAGAACTGTCGTCATGCAAGGTAGGAAGTGTTAGTGCCATAACCTGGTCCAGTATTTTGGTTTCGGTCTCTGGTGGAGCAGGTATATGGTATGGTATTGCCAATATCATGGTTGTGGTATCGTGCCCATTGACCAATGGTTCAGGTAATGGCTCATATATGGCTCCAACGTTCTGTCTAACGGTGGGCACATATGTGATGGCTTGAGAAGTGGCCATCATCACTAGTAGTAGGATTGGCTTTAGCATGCCTGAAATATAAAATATATTCTATGTCTTAGTAAGACTTCTACTAGTGTTTTTTTTTTTTTTTTTTTTTTTTTTTGCAATATACTTAGGTTTAAATTGGTTTGCTGATTTTGTGAGCTATCCTTTTTGCTTATGTGAAGTATCCACTTGGCGCTGCCTCTGTGTACATAGTTTTGAGAGCAGAAATCCTGGTTGGTCCCAATAGTAATATAATAGTCAATGTAGTGTTTGAACTGTACCTTTTTCCATGATCAAGCTAGTGTTGGCTTAATGTCCAATCTGTGCTAGAGTCCTTTCCCAAGATTGTAGTAACTGGGTATGATATTGTAGAGTGGGTATGGTCTGCTTTCTGACAGAGTCCCTCCTGCTATAGGAGAACTGGTATGGCTAGGACCAGCTGGTGTGTGCCTGACTGCTGCAGGAGTAGAACTGGTGAGTTGGCTATGGAGTCAGGGCCTCTTATGTAGCCCACCCTACCCTCATCCATTGAGGGCCTGGCTTTGTTTCCTGGTGGCTGTTAACTGCCATCAGTGTTAGCTTGTCTGACTGGGGTAATTATGTCTGGGGTAATTAGTGTGGACTACCTGCATCTGTGGGGGTTTGAATGCCCTGGCAGGTGTGTGGGTCCTTTGAAGGGTAAGGGTGTGTCTAGACAGTAGTCTCTTGGCATAGCACGCTCTGTTTCATGTACTTTACAGGATTTAGGTTCAAACATTTCCATTGTGCATTCTTTCAAGGATGCTAGCCTTTGATGCAAAATATGATAATTGTGGTTTCTTCAAGCTTGGGTTGCTAATCCCTTTAGGTAGTCTCTTTTGGCTTTTGTGTGTAGCCTTTTGGGTTTCAGACTTCAACCCTGTAGTAATCTGTCCTTTGATTCTACTTTGTGTGCACATTGTTTTGTAACCTATATAGTGTATATTGTCTTTTCTGTCCTTTGTGTGGGTTCATATCCTATGCTGATATGAAAAATTCCTACTTATCATTCTTGATTTGGACAGTTGTTGGAAATTTAATTTCCTTCATATAGAGTGTATATACTTATTTGACTATTATTCATAGTCTGTGGGTATAGATATTCCATATGATCATGTCAATATATAAAAGTAATTTACTTAGATATTTTCCCTTGCCTGGAGTTTCTTTTCACCTTGTGGTGGGCTGGTCTGGGTACTATTTGGTTTAGACCAACTGACTCTTTGGTGAGTGTGATTTGGGATTTATCCCTTGTTATCCTGTGGATAAACTTTGAGGTGTGGGGAATGAGTCTGTGTGCAAACTCATTTTTCCTCAGTGTGGTGACCTTTTTGAGCCTATCAATATGTACTGGTCTGGGGACTAGTAGGTTATTTGATAGGTTCTTCAACCTTGCGCTGGTTGGGGTTGGTCTTTCTGCAACAACATATGGTCCCATGAATAGGGGTTGAAGCTTCTTTGAATCTGTGGTCAACAGAATTCTGGGAATGTTGATATATACAATATCTAGTGGAAGTATAGCTTGTGGTGTAAGCTTTTTGTCATATCTTGACTTCCTTCCTTGTTGTAGCTTTTTGACTCTGTCTATTGCCTTTCTTCTAGACTCATCTTGAGACAGTATCATTCCAGATACATGCTCTGCTACTGTTTTGATTTCTTCCTCTATGTTTAGGGCAGTTTCTACAATGGTTTGAGGGTTTCTGCCATGAAGTAGGAAGAATGGTGTGTAACCTGTTGTCTGGGACTCTGTGTTGTTCAATGCAAATGTGATTGATTCTATATACAGGTCCCATGTTTTCTGATTCTGAGAACAGAAAGTCCTTAATGCTGTTCCTATACTGGCATTGAATCTTTCCACTAATCCATTTGATTGTGGTCTATATGGACTTGACAGGTCGTGTCTTATCTTCTGGGTGTTCATCAGTTTCTTAAAATTGCTGCCTGTGTAGCAGGTGCCATTGTCAGTTTGAACTGAAGTTGGTACACCTTGCTGACATATGACGTTCTTGTAGAACTCATGTTGTGTGGTTTCTGCTGTGAGATCCTTTGTGGCATATGCTATGACATATCTAGTTGAATAATCTATGCAAACTTGTATGTGTTTGTTTTTCCTGGCTGTTTCTGGGAGTGGTCCCACAGCATCTAAGTTTAGGTGCTTCATGGGGGTTGGCATATAGTCCCTTACAGTCATTGGTGTTTTGTGGGTGTGCACTGCCCTTTTTGCTTTTAGGCAAGTGTCACATGTTGACACATACTGATTGACATCAGCCATCATAGATTTCCAATATACCCTAGGTATGAGAGAAGACATCATTTTTGAAGTACCTACATGACCTGCCATTGGTGAGTCATGGAAGTGTTGCAGTATGTTTTCAACCCAAGTTTTTGGGACTACAACTTGTAGTGGTACTGTGTCTGTTTTTCTCCATGATGTAGGGGATATGTGTACTAGAATGTTGTCTAGGAGTAGGTAATGCTGAGCATTATTCCTAATCCTTGTTGCTTCAGTGCTTTTTACAGGTAGGTCACCTTTCTCTAGGTAGTCTATAATGGGTATTAGTCCAGTGTCCTTCCTTTGTTCTTCTTTCAACAGTGTGGAGTTGATTGAACTGTCTGGGATTTGGTCTAACATCTGGTCTAATTCCATTATATGCTGTGCCAGCCTTTCTTTATCTTTCTCTGCCTGGATTGCTTCAGGAGATTTTGGTGCAGGTCTGGTCTTTGTCTGTTTCTTTGGTTGTTCAACTGCTATGTCTGTGTTGACTGTCTGCTCCTTTGAACTGGCTGCTCCTCTGTTTGTGCTGGTGGAGGCGGCCTTTGTTGTTTTGGGATGGGGGTCAGATTTGCTTTTGTGAGCCTTCTGTGCAGTACCTGCTCTGTCTGAGTGCTTCTGCAAATTGGCTGTGGGTGTGCTGGGTGTTGAAATGGGGGATTTAGTAGGGAAAGAGGATTTGGTTGACACTTTGTTCTTTTTGGCTTTTAGGCCTAATTGCTGAGGGTGGTCATTAGACCTTGTATCCTCTGCAACCGACCGTTTTGCTTTTGAACGTGTGGTGACAACACAAATGTCTCTGTCCTGTTCTTCCTCCATATCCAGCTGTTCTTCTGCAAATCTGACTACCTTGGTGATTGAAGCAATTTTATGCAGTTTTTCTTCCAACTGATTTTCTGATGCACTGTGTGGTGGTTCACGAGGTGTGGTTTTCACCATCTGTGCAATCCTGTTGGTCTCAACCGGGGTAAAACAGTTTTCTGGATACTCTTCACAGTATTCCCTTTCACAATGACAGAACACATAATGGGTGGTCTCTTTTAAGATACCTCTGATCACTGGTTTTGGTCTGTCAATTGCTTTTGGTGGGTCATCTCTGTTGAATGGTATCTTGGTTTGGATTTTAGAGAATTTGGTTCTGGTGGCTGCCCTTTTCCTTCTTGGAGGTGGTGGGGGGTTGGTCATTGGTGGTGCATCTGGATATTCTCTTCTTGACATCACATCTGGAGGAATGTTGTCATCTCCTTTTACGTGTTGTATTGTGTATGCAAATTGTTGGATATCCAGTGCCCATCTGGCCCACCTGTGGGTCAAACCTGTGTTTGTGAGGAGTGGTATTAGAGCTGCATGATCTGTGTACAACTGAAAGTGTCTACTTTCTAAGTAGTGCCTAAAATGTAGTATCCCATATACTACACCTAGTAGCTCTCTTTCTGTTGTGTTGTAGTTTCTTTCATGCTTTGATAGTGTTCTACCTGCGAAGGCTACTGGTCTCAGTACTCCTTCACTACTGCGTTGTGATAGAACAGCTCCTAGGCTCACATTTGAAGCATCTGTTGCTAGACTGAATTCTTTGTCATAGTCTGGGTATCTCAATAGTGCATGGGTACAGAGTGCATGTTTCAATGTTTTGAAAGCATTGTCTGCATCCTCATTCCATTTGAAAACCTTTAGGTTTGTTTGTAGGTCGTACAGTGGCCTAGCAATATTGGCATAGTCTTTGATGAACTTTTTGAAGTATTGGCATAGTCCTGTGAATGATCTGACTTGTTTCACGGATTTTGGGGTGGGAAAAGTTTTGACACTTTCCACCTTTTCTGGGGATGGTTGTAAACCATCTGGTGTGACACGCATTCCTAGAAAATCTATCCTATCTGTGAAGTATTCACATTTTGATTTCTTTAGCTTGAGTTTCCCAATTCTCAGGCTTTTGAAGACATCTTCAAGGTCTGAAAAATGTCGTTCTACATCTGGTGATAGGACTAGAATGTCGTCTAGGTATGGTAGGGCACATTTGTATTTCAGTTTGTTGAGAATTAGAGTTACTAGATGGCAAAATCCTGCCGGCGCGGTAGCCAAACCCATCGGCATCTTTTGATAGACATACTTTTTGTCATTTGCTATGAAAGCAGTTTTGTGTTGATCCTCCCTTCTTATGGGAATTTGGAAAAACCCTTGTTGCGCATCTAGTTTACTGAAAACAGTAGGTTTGAGTGACCCTATCATGTCTAGTGTGTCGTCTGCACGTGGCGTTGATAAAGCTTGGTTTATCATATTAGCATTGACGTGGCGTAGGTCTGTGACTAGACGTTGGCCTCCAGATGCTTTCTGTACTAAAAATGATCTGGATGCCCAGGGTCCCTCTGCACATTCTCTGAGGATGCCCTGTCTGACTAGGTCTTCACAGACTTCTCCCATCTTAGCTTGCTTCTCAGGCGTCTGCCTGTATGGTAGGTAGTGACATGGTACTGCATCTGGTTTGATGTGAATTGAATGTGTATATAGGTGGGTTGTACCTATGTCATTGTCTTTACCTACAAATACATCTTGATACTTGTGGAGTAACTTTTGGAGTCTCTCTTGTCCAATATCTGTTAGTACACATTTGGGTGGCACATTTTCCATTATGTCTGGCATAATGTCATGAGCCTCACTGTGAATTGTGGCCAATTCATCGTCAGTGTCATCTCCACGGTTTGTATCTGGATCTGCATATACTGAGGCACAGTCTGACTCTGTGTCACTACAATTCTCTTCAGTGTCTAGCACTTGTAGTGTGGGTTCCTCAGTAGGGATGTCAGTATCTGGTTGATGTAACTCAGAGGGATCTACCTCTGTGAATAGGGCTATTATATCACCCTTCCTCACCTTGTATGGTCGGTGGCTTGTATTGAGCAGTATGATTGGGTGCCTGTTCATTTCTGAGGGTGTTACTACTCCCTTTTGAACTAGGTATGGAACTCTGTTGTTCCTCTGCAAATTGTCTAATGTGCCTACACATCCTTCTAAACATTTGAGGGATGTGACTTGTCCTAGAACTGCTAGTTCTGTGAAAGGAAGGATTGTAGCCTCCCTAACAGCTCGGACTGGCTTGACTTGTAGCTCTGGGTCTACATTGAATTCGATCTGTGATCGTGTTGCTTTTAAGAAATCTGTGCCTAGGACAACTGGCTTTGTGAGATTTGGAATAATTGAGAATGGGAATTCGAATCTGGTACCATGAATTTTGAATTTCAATACTGCTGCTTGTCTTACATGGCATATGGATCCGTCTGCTAAGTGTACATTGAACTTTCTCTTTTTGATTTCTACATCTCGAGATTTCTGAATTTCCCTAAGAAAAGTATCCCTGACACAGGTGATAGTGGCACCGGTGTCAACTAAACAAGGTATTTCAGTGTGTTCATAGAATCTTGCATTTAAACAGCCATTTTTAAGAAGTTCAACAGAAATTTTGGTACTCTCACCCATTTCCTTTTGCGATGCATCTTGTTGAGGTGTGATGTGAATCACTGATGGTCGGCTTGATTTCCCAGTGTGCATCTGGGGGATTGTCTCTGCTATACTAGCAATTGTCTTTGGTTGTCCTAGGGATTGTTGATCTTGGATCTTGATGGGGGGTTGGAGAGGCTCACAACGCACTGGCCCAGCGGCGCTGTGGGTCTCTAGTTTCCCGAGTTTGAAGATCCTAGTAGCTGCTTGATCTGTTGAAGCACGTCAGGCTGGATAGCTTGAGGTGGCTGTTGGGGCTGCTGTTGGGGGTTGTAGCCTTGTGTGTTGGATCTGTAGCCATTGTAGCTGTCTCGACCTCTGCTGTTGTCACGACTGCGGTTGTAGTCATGCTGTCTGTCACGACTATTGCTGTAGTCACGACGGTTTTGATCCCGACCTCTGTTGTAGTCACGATCTCTGCTCTGGTCACGACGGTGGTAATCACGGTCTCTGCTGTTATCACGGCGATTGTAGTCGCGATTTCTGCTACTATCACGGTGTCTGCTGTTGTCACGACTTCTGCTGTTATCTCTACGGCTGGTGTCCTGACTGTTGCTTTGGTGATCTCGGCTGTTATTTTGGCTGTATCCACCTCTGCCTCGTTGTCCTCCTCTGTTGCTATTTCTGAAGTTTGGGTCAAAGTTTTTGCCTCGGTAGCCTCCTCTGTTATTTCCAGAGTTCCTTTGTTGGCTGTTGTTGGGTTTACCTTGATCCTTCAGTGCCCTTTGTTCTTGCCTCCTCACATGTTCATTTGACATGAGGTTTAGGCTTTGGTCTTCATCCTCTGATGAGTGATCCATTTGAACTGTCTTTGGGTCTGATTTGGCTTTCTTTGAGGGGTTTCCATTTTTCTGTGACTTTGTTTGCTTCACAATCATAGAGTTTACATGTGTCACGGACTTCAGTTGTGCCTGCATGGATTCTATTGTTTCCTGTAGCTCTGAGCCTAATTCTGCTTTTATCTCGTCTTTAATGTTACCAGTGGAGACTGTTTGTTGGTTCTCATACTCCTCTGCAACTTCAAGTATTTTATCCCATGTAGTTGCTTCCCTGTGGATGACTACTGCACTGATGTCGTCCCTTAGACCATGTAGCAGGGCTTCCCTTGTTCTCTCCTCGGACTTGTTGTGAGCTGTGGCCATCTTTTGTAAGGCCATGGCATAGTCTGATACAGATTCTTTTGGATTTTGCTTCCTCAATGCCTTAGCATCAAATCTGTCGTCCTCTTTCTTGAAGTATTTCAGGAAAGCTGCCTTCATTTCTTCATAGTCTGCTGTTGGATGGGCTGTCCTATAGGCTTTGTACCAAATTTTTGCCTTACCATCTAGGTAGTTTGAGAAATACTTGATTCTGTTACTGGGATGGTACCCATATCTGGAATCAAAGTATTGTTCATAGTCTGTGCAGTGCCTCCTGGCGGATTGTGTGAGAGAGGACTGTGAAAACTTTTCTGGCTGTAGAATATCACAGTATTTTTCCTCTTTGTCCCGTTTTAGCTGGTCCCTTAACCCACTGAAAGATGCCTCCCTTGCAACTCTTTCCTCTTTCAAGGCATCTAGGAGTGCTGAGGAGGTGTCAGTGTTAGTCAGGTTCACTCCTTGGGTATTGGGTGCACCTGACTTGAGTGAGGCTAGGGCCTCAGCTAGCTGGTTTTTCATTGTCACTTGTAGATGAGCTTGCATATCAAGTAGTGCTTGAGCGGCTTCAGCTTTTTGGGTCTCCATAGAGTTCTTCAGTGCCTGGTTGGCTTGTCTGAGTAATATTAATTCCTTCTCTTGTTCCTCTTTGGCCTTCCTTAAGGCTCGGCTGGTGCTTTCCTCATGTGTGGTGTGTAGGGCTGTTAGTTCAGGCCTAAGTGTCTTATCCACATGAGTTTCTACATTCTGGGCTATGAGTAGAAGTGCCTCAGCCTCCTCTTTGGCTGCCTGGCCTGGGGGTACTGTCTCATCGTCACTCATACCTGATCCTGGGGTATGCTGACCGTTTGAGAACAAGTCACTCTGTGTGTCCTGGATACTGTCCAGGGCAGCTAGGGTGTCCAGGTGAAGCTTGCCTTGGAAGTCACTCTCTTGAGTGGTGTGGTGTGGTGAAGCTGAGGGTGTTGGAGTGGAGCTCCTGGATGACTCCTTGGAGCTGGGTCTCCTCCTCCTGCTGGGTAGAGATCCAGGGGTAGCTGGTCCTTTGCTGCGGAGGTGAGTCTTGGTAGTCTGTGCTGCCAGCTTGTGGGATCTTGTTAGGACTTCTCCACCACTTTGTCATACAAGGAATCCCCTTAGTTGGGAGATCCCTTTAATATGATATGAGGTAAGTTGACTAAGTCTTGAGGTCTTGTAGTATAGTTGGTATTTATTACAAGTTGACAGCAACAGTACAGTAGTACAATGTAGGTTCCACTCAGTTACACCTATCCACACAATAGTATAGGTCTTGGTAAATATACCTAATAACCCTGAGGTTAGTACTGGACTAGAGCCAAGGGGGTCCTACACCATGTCTGATAGTTGGGCCTAGTAGGGCATAGCCTATAGCCTTGTTCTCAGTCAGTGGAGAGGTCCTTGCTCTGTGGTGTCCAAGTGTAGAGTGAGGATGGAGATGCCCAGTGCTGGGACCTGACCCTATTTAAGGGGGCCAGGCCACCAGCATGGCATCTTGAGTGTTAGTGTCAGTTGACAGTGGTTGGAGGGTTGTAACAGTCAGAGAGACAGTCACACAATACCCCTCCATAGTTTGTCTACCCCTGTTAGTGTACATCAAAGGGGTGACCCTTATGCTGGTCTGTGGGAAACAATGTGCGGGATGAGCGTCGCCTGGCGGCGGCGGGAGTGCCGACTGGAGCGCCGCCTATGCGGGCCGGCGCGCGCCTGCGTGTGCCGGCGGCGGGAGTAGCGTCTCCCGCCGTCGGCTTGAACACGCGGGCGCCCGCAGCGCCGGGCTCGCCGGGCTCGCCGGTCATACCTGACACATGGATGTAACCTTAAAGGGTAAGCTACGACTACACTGAGAATAATAGTTGATCAGTCGAAACTACTGTAGTTTTACAATATGTATCAGTGTTCATGGGCAGTAGGCTCTACTGTTGATCTCATGATGCCTGGCAAATTATCTATCCCTTAAGGGTCGCATCTTTTATGTTAAATCCTTCATGATGGATGCAGCCCTGGCGCCTGGAATCTGGCTTACTTGATACTTAGATAGTTGCCATATGACAGCCTACTTGGGCATTCTTTAGGAATAGGTTGCCTTTTGATATCTAGATCGTTTAAGTCCCCTAAAAGAACTAAAATAAAAACATGGTTCTAAATAAAAAGTGGAATCCCGACCTCACAAGCAGAATGGTTATGTTTCCCTCTCACATTCACATTTTATTTTTTACGGCATATTTCATGGCCATGTGACGTCATAAAAATGGAGATTTGTTAACATTTGAACGGTGTATATAAAGTGGAGAATAGGCTATTAAATGCAAATAGGGGGCTTGTTCTTAAATTGAATCGTAAAAGGTGAAAAATAAACACAAAGGAACACCCACTTCCACTTACTCTTTCCTTATACTTTACCCACTGAGGTCTCCCCCTTTAGTCCCACATTCTCAAATATCAGGAAATATATATCATTATACATGCATGTAATCTGCTTTCACAATTCCCATTTACACGTTTTACTCTGTAAAATCCTTGATAATTGTCCGATCATCAAGCTATGAAAACTGCTAGAAAGACATTGTCTTGGGCTCCTGAATGTGAACCTGTGGACCTTTGGGTGGGGGGATGTTACAAGTACCACAAGCCCTCCACCCCCCCCCCCCCCCACAGCTACTGATAATTCACAATTCTAATGGCCATATAATATCAATATCAATTATAGTTTCCTGCTCTAAACTCTTAAACCATTTGGAGCCAGGATCTTTGTGGTGCCAGCAGATTATTCGATGTACACTTCCATTAACAAATGTTCATTGTTCTTTTAAGTTGACCTTAGGTGGTCTGTCCCACGGGACTTTCTCCATACTGAGATATTTACACATAGTTTGTTTTATGTTTGCATACACAACACTCCATTCCAAGCAGTTTAAACCTACACCAATGGATTCCTCTTATCCGAGGAACCTTGATTCAGAACTTAAAATATTGTAGAAAGTCCTTCAAGAACCAGAGATGGTTTCTGTGACCTTTGACCTAATTAAGGATATCAAAGTCATGTGACCTACCGTATAAATACCGTATAACCCGCACCTCGAGTATAACCCGCACCCCGACTTTAGGAGAATCCTATAACCCGCACATGGGGTCTGAAAATCGCAGTTTTAGTACTGTACCATACCTACAAAAACCCTCGTATTACCCGCACCTAGACTTTGGGAATATTGTATCACCCGCAATATGGAGGTTTGGAATTTTTTTTTTTTTTTAGAACAATTCAACTTTATTTGGCATTTTGTCATATCACAGTTACATTTAGTCCTTCGATAACATTTTATCGGGTATCCTGTATCACTAGCTTGTAATTACATAATTTATCCTATTTGTATAGTTCACAATTCTCCAAGATTCATGTTTTGTTGTACATTAAATAATACCGTGTTTAATCATTTTTCTTTCAAAATTTTTTACCCTATACGACGAGAGATTTCAAGAATATTACAGTTGAAGACAAGTTTAAAATACTGTGCCAAACAAGTTAGGAGGGACTTCAGCGTGGCTGATGTTATGTCTCCCCCTTATTTTAGTAATAAAGACAAGATAATTATTCAAAATGTTAATAACAACAAGATGGAAATAACACTATGTAAATAGTACATCTTATATAAAACCTTTTCTACGGTGGTGAAAAAGATTTCTTCACTCGACACTTTTTAATGTCTTTGCTTGAAAATAAATCTGTTTTGAAAAAAAGCTATCACACGAGTTGACTTTAGAATTTCACAACTTAAACTCTTAAATACAGTGTCCAGTCTTTTCTTAGGTGTGCTATTACACTCAAAAAACTCAAAAAATTCATCAAGGTTTAACCATACAATCTATACCTCATATACCGGTATGACCATGACCTGGCTACGAACACCCCAAGGGATTTCTCATATGACGATGATTTTATTTGACCATACTTTAAAACAGGATATTCTTTTGAACGTGTTAGCCTCGTTACTTGCTTACAAAAATTATTATTTAAAGATCTTTTATACCCTAATGTACGAGCATGATACAGCCTCCTATCTATAAGTTTAGGCAATTTTGAGTTTTTAAGTTTTTGTCATTAACCATAATTTCAAAATTATTTAATCTTATTCTTTTATATTTAATTTTGCTGGAGAAACAGACGCACTTTGTCTTAGCTTCGTTCATTGTTAACTTATTTTTTGAAGACCATGTGGCATACGCCTGTAAACCAGTTTGTAAAATAGGAACAATGCTATCTATATCTCTTCCATGCGTGTATAAAACTGTATCGTCAGCATAAAGTAGAACATTAACCCTGTTTATATTTTGCGGAATGTCGTTAACATATAATAAAAACAGTAACGGGCCACAAATGCTACCCTGTGGAACGCCGCACACAACATTTCTAGCTGGAGACATCGTATCATTTGCCACCACCATCTGCTTCCTATTAGTTAAATAATTTCTGATTAAATTTAGATTTTTTCCTTTAATACCGTAAAATTCCAACTTTTTTAATAAAATAAAATGATTTACACAATCGAAAGCCTTTTTCGTATCGATGAAGGTTGCCACTGTTACATTTCCTTTATTTCTTTCTTCTAAAATATCAGTTGTAAGTTTACTTATTGTGTCTAAAGTTGAATGAGCCTTACGGTACCCCCCTTGAATTTCAGTCAGAATTTCATTTTCTTGTAAGAAGTTCATAATTTGCGTATGTATCAAACGTTCAAGAATTTTTCCTGGAATTGGCAATTGACTTATAGGTCTATAATTAGATACTTGATGTAGATCACCTGATTTGGGTAGGGGAGTAACCTTGGCAACCTTCCATGACATAGGAATTTGGCTATTTAAAATGGCTAAGCGTAAGATTTTTGCAAACCTTACCGGTACACATAAAGTGGCATCTTTAAATACACGAGTAGAAATATTGTCCAAACTAGAGGACTTATTAATATTTATATCTTTTATGGCTCCTAATACATCATCATCTGAGAAAGTAATATCAGGCATCACATTTTCACAAGGGGTTCCATCAAAAGACCATTCTTTGTCATGAGACTCTGCCAGCTTAGGACCTATGTTGGCGAAATACTCGTTTATATACAGTGGTACATCTTCAGAATCAATCAGTAAACCAGTATCATTTCTTAATAAAATGTTTTTGCTACCTTTACCCTTAGAGGGGAGTAGATTTTTCATGGCCGCCCAGAACTTCTTTGCATCATTTTTATTTATATCTAGTTGATCAACCACAAAAGATTGCTTTGCCCTTTTAATAAGGGTGCAACAGTCATTTTTCAGATCGTGTGCCAAATCCCAATCTAAAACGCTATTAGTTTTTTTTGCTTTTTTTAGAGCTTTGTTTTTTTCTATTATTAAAGCTATGAGTTCTGGGGTAAGCCATGGCTCCTCTCTAAACTTAATCTTGAAGTTTTTTATAGGGCAAAGAACATTCAATATCTTATCAATATTTTCACTAAATATCTTCCAGCATGTTTCAACATCTTGAGACTCGTCAAATTCAGCCCAAGACAAATTCTTAAATCTATCACAAAACAAGTTTTTATCATAATTTTTATACGATCGTCCAACAAAATGACGATGATTTACTTTCTGTCGTATACATTTAGTTGCTAAGAAAACAGGAAAATGATCACTTAAATTTAGAAAGGCTACACCCGATGTATCAATATTATCAATATTTGTAAATATGAGGTCGATACAAGCTTTGCCACCTTTAGTTTTCGTGGGCTCGTGTATCAATTGTCTGAGACCATAGTCTGCCAAGTCAGTTGTTAGCTTATCTCTTACAGGACTGTCTTCCAAATAATCAATGTTAAAATCACCTATTAAAATAACATCGAGGCGATCCAAATTTTCAACATTTGACAATTTACTTTTTAAAATATTTACACATTCAGATTTACTACCATCGGGTGGCCGATATACATTTCCAATCAACTTCTGCTTCCTTTTACCTTTAGTAATTAATAACCATTGTAGCTCAATGTCTACAGTACTAACATTTAAATTCTCATACTTAGATGCATCACATACTAGATCATCACTTACATAGCCACACAAACCTCCACCTGACTTATCTCTTAGTCTATCCCATCTATACATGTTATACATATCGAGAGTGTAATCACCATCAAATTCAGCCTCAGTTAACCAAGTTTCCGAGAATAATAATACTTCAATATCTTGACTTGATAGTTCTTTCTTTACTAAGTCAAATTTGTTCCTTAGACTTTGAGCGTTTAAGTGCATAACACTTTGACCCTTACTATTTATCAGTCTTGGCAACTCGCCTTGAAATTAGACAAAAAATATGTCAAAATCAATAAAACAACTGTGTCTTTATACATTGAAGCATTCACCACCAACCTTTCTATTTGTTTTATAATTATTTTAGGTGCTGAACCTCTGCGCTTATGGCGGTTCATACCCAGTTGATTAGACAAGAGCTTGAGAGTACATGCTCCATATTACATATATGTGATTTTGTTGAACAAAAAACAAGTTAATTTTCAAAGTATACTTAAAAATAGACTATTGTCTATATACAGTTTCAAATATATATCTAATAAATAAATTTAAAAACATAGTACCGGTAACCAAAGAACATTATTTGTTGGAGAGAAGTTCTAGTAATTTCTGAGAAATATGACATTACAATTATGCATTTATGTAGGGTAAAAACAAGTGGGGTGAATCATGGTATCACAGTAAGGGGCGTGGTGAGCCGAAGGTGCTCAATGTTCAGGGCTACTCATGATGACCTCATTCAAGGTCTTTCTCTGCAGTTCGGCCTCTGTCTCTTCGGTGTCTTGTTCTTGGTTTCTTTTTGGACTGGATTTATCGTCACTGGATATATCGTCACTCTTATCGTCATCATCACCTTTATCACCATCATCATCGTCATCACCGGCTTTATCGTCACCTGGTTCATCCTCATTGTTTGTGATGCCTTCTAGCAGTTCAGCTATGGTAAGGGTAGGAGCACTGTCGTCATCTTTCTCTGGTGAGGGGTCAGGAGCTGCTACAGGGGTTGGTGGCTTGGGGGGCGTGGTCGACCTTGTCGGTGTTGGTTGCTCTGCTGCTTTGGCCTTCTGGATGATTTCATCTCTCGTCTTCTCTAACAATTTTCCCAGCAGGTTTCCACCTTTGACTGTATCATAGGTGAGTGAGGCCACATTTCCCATGTGTCTTCCAACCCCAAATATGGAGTTGAAAGTACATTCGTATAGATGACGACCAGCAGTCCTTGTCAAGAACCTCTCTCTTTTTTCATCAGAGAATTTGACTTTTAATAAGTCATACACAACCTTGGATACACCTTTATTCCAATCGAGGGCTGGGGTGATCTGCTTTCCCAGGTTCATCATTTCGTACGGGTCAGTCTCTTGTAGTATCCTAGCTGCCAGCTTTTTGTTGTCTCCACTACGAGCCTTCGTGTGCTGTAGGGCCTGTTCCAGCGAGTTGTACTGGATACCGTTGTAAGTGATCTCACAAGGCGACAGATTTGACAGGGTGCAGTGTTCTGATTTGAACGCTATACCATCAACTGTTTTTATCATGTGAGCTGCTTTCAGCGTCAGGTTCTGAGGAAGTGTAGGGATGTCCTTGTGAGCATAAGTCACATTATCTATGATGAGAGCCCTTTGACGCAACCTTACATTTTGAACCTTGTATCTTTTGGCGAGGTGGTAGAGCGCTCTCAGCTCAATGAACTCTTTGTTTTCTTTCTTCGTCAACTCGTCTAGTAGAGAGACACCTAGCCATGATGCCTTCCCCTTCAGATTGCCGATCTTTCTGTATATTTCACCTTTTATACCTCTGTGGGCTAATTTAATAACCACCGTCCTATGACGATCCTGATCAGGGCTGTACTTTCCAAGCCTGTATACTGAGTCTACTCTCTCGTTTCCATAACTTAGACTCAAGTCTTCAAATAAACAGTCACATACTTGCCGAAGATCCTCTCGGGGATTTTCCGGGAAACCATTCATGAGAAGAGTTTTACGCCTGTCATCGTCTTCAAAGCGTTGTAATTTTTCTTCAATCGTATCAGAAAGCTTTTGCCTCCTCTCGTCAGATTCACTCAGCACTTCAAGCTTGGTGTCAATCCTCTTGACATCGGTAGCGTTCTGCTTGCTCTCAGGTTCGGTCTTATCATATCTGTCTGTCAACTTTTTCAACAGGACAGCGGTGTCGTGTACTAGCTTTTCGCTGTCAGAGATCCTAGTCTCATGTTTACTAACCGTTTCTTGTAGTGTAGCAGTCGTAATGGCTGCCACATCTTGGTCTGCTTCCAGTAGAACTATCCTATGTTCCAATATGTGAACAGCCTCCGATAATTCTTTTGTTGTTACCTTCGAGCCGAGTGTTTTGAATTTCGTGCGCTTTGGTTTGGCCGCCATGTTGACTCCGTCCGGCTGAAGTACCCGGATGTGTCGATTCACTCGTCGAATATTAAAAATATGTCAAGAATGGCGAAGATAGCTCTCTTTTTTTCCTACCCGTGGGTGCTTCAGTAGTTCATAGAGGTTTTCTACCAATTTTAACCATGTCCAACACGACTAAACTATAGAATTCCCGATAACATGTGGAGCCTCTTGCTGCCGCGTCCTACCTCGTAGTCGCCATCTTGCCTTTCGAATTTATGTTAATTATTTGGGATAATCATGGTTCTGACTTAGTATTTACTAGTTTTAGGTGCTTGAAAAGAGGCTTATGACATTTTTGTTTGATTTTTGATATTTTTGTATATTTTACTATGATTTCCATTTTCAAACTTCATATTTAAGATATTCTGACCATGCTGTGACCATTCTAAAGAAGAGTACATTTGAAATCAGCATGATTTTCTGATACAGATCTGACTTATTGATCAGCTTCTTACCTCTAAGGTGTGTGCAGAGACAACACATAAGTAGCTCCTGTGGCTTTATATAGGATTATAGAGGGAAACTCCAGACCTTTGACCTTGACCTACACAAAAAGTGCAGGATTTTGAGCGCAGAACTTTCTATATGTGGATAGTAGGGTCATTATCTATAGAGACAGGAGGTCGCACTGCCCCTCTCATGGGAACGTATGGCATACATGATGACCCTATGGGTACACTCCCGAAGGGTAGGGGAGATGCTTTAATGCAGATATGGCAGGGTAGTTACTTATATAACACTAATAATCAGAATATTTATATCGTTATTTACCGAAATGAAAAAAAAACTATTGATACATTCTTTTGTCGTTGAGGATAAAAAGAACTACCCATTAAGAGTCATGTAAATGTTAAAAGAGAACTTTTCTAGTTCTAGCGTATTGTTCTCCAGCCATTATATCTATTTATAACATAACCAGAATACCAACCGTTGTCAGGATGCACCATACTAACCGTCAAGTTACGGTAGGCTCGCTCTTCAACGCCATCGTTTATAATAAGTAGGCCTACTGCCTGAATCATATATGACACCATTAGGAAACATTAATATAATATCATCACTTATCAATAGATGGAGGGGAACGACCTACTTGCAATGGCAGCACAACCCTCCCTCTGGTTGAGACCCAGTATTATATACTGCATTATCACATGGAAGATGTTTTTGTAGGTATTCTACTCATTACCTTATTCAAGTATATAGGTATACATTGAATAAAATCCTCGTTCTGCGAGTGCATTAAATACCTATTTGTATTATTATTTGTTATATTATAGGTGCACTTTAACGGACCTGTTGGGTAGAATATTTTCTCCTTAATAAGAACAAAAGCAACATATTGATGCACATTATTTGGGGTATCAAATCACCAAAACTGCAAACCTCGTAGTCCTCACTCCAATGGGAGAATACGCCATGTCATCGGCCTGTGACAACCAGTAGCTATAAACTAATATGATGTAGATACCCTATGCAGGCTGTATGAGGTAAAGTCATACCACAGGAGCTACATGCCCTTTATCAGTACTCAGGGAGCCGTAAATTAAACCCAACGCATTTTGGGAGCACATGTTGGGCAACATCTAGAAGAGAGAAGACAAATTTTGTTTAAAAACAGAGGAAAGCAGCTTTTTCTATGCATATACAATCAGACAGCGGACTGGCTAACATGTATATGGTCATGTATCACTATAGTCATCAACTGATATCTGTGGATGCATTCTTCAGACGAAGGTGGAATCTCTGCCCCATGTACCATCTCTATCCAGTTTCAACACTTTGTATCACTACTATTGTGTTCTATAGGGACTTCAGCTAATGCATACTCCAATTGATGATTAATATACTTAGTAGGCATCACTGGCACCTATCCCCATATTTCTATACCACTGGTTGTGCTGTAATCATGTACCAAAGATATACCTCTACCACAATACAGACCTTGGATCAATAAAATACAACCCTTGGATCAGCATAACACCTCAAGCAAAAAATACACACCTCGGATTATATTATTTCAGGTTTGCCAGCATCCTCTGTGATGGGGCAAAGCAGTTCATTGGTAAAATTCAGTCTTTACTGATTAGTGATTACTGCATGCTATAATAAAAAAAACATTTGCTCTGGGGCAGGAGTAAAAAGTTTGCGTGCCTCCCAATGAAAGCCCACCACCCCCCTGTTATTAATAAATTAACTTCCTCTAAGGTTCTCTATAAGAGGGTTATTACTAGCTGTACTGCTATGTGGCACGGTTGTGGTTCAGGGTAAAAGAAAAACACAGGTAACTGCACCATGAACTGACAGGGGTAATGTATATATGGGTAGGAACACACCTTGGCCATGTATACAAACAAATATAATTTATCTATATACATACATAGTTATTACATATATAGATATAGAAATAATGTGCGTATAAAACTAACCAAAACCTACAGCAGTATCCTACCATTCTCATTAGCACATAAATTTATGATTGTGTGTGAGGGGGCCCGGGCTTCCATGAAGTATGTGCTATTTTTGTCCCATAAAATAAGCCCCACCCCCCACCAAACCAATGTTGCATTATGCACACATTTGAGTGACCTCTCCCCTGAAGTATTATGCTCAATTATCTCCCAGGTGTGTACTTCTTAAATCCTAGGTGTGGCCTTTATTTCTCTGTGTGTTTTCTCCAAGGTGTGTATTTTCATGCTCCAAGGTGTGGCCTTTATTACAGCCATGTACTTTGTGCAGCTTCATACAAACAATTACAATAATGAGAACAGCAAACAACTAAATGTATGTGTATCTTGACCTCTCTTCTGTTCCCAGTTCTGTGAAATGTGATTTTGCCTCAACCCTCATGTTTGGGAAAATCCGTTGGTGTTACTTTTACGTCACTTTACCTCATACAGCCTGCTATGTATGGCTTTGAAATATCTCAGCATGAGAGTAGTCTAAGAAACAACTGGAGTAGGTACAGAGCTGCCCTCTGCTGGTGACAGCCGCAGAACTTACACCTGGTAGGTTGCACCACACTAAATAAGCAACAGGTAGCAGCAATGGTGTCCTTGCAGTCCCGCACCGTTGTTCAAGACTTTTGGTCTAAATCTGACAGTGCGTATGTAAGCAAGACATTAAATTCATTCAGTAGTACTTACCATAGGTTTTGATGTAAGATAGGCCTACTGAGGCGAAATTGAATAATGGAAATATCCCAAATTTGTCACCGCAGAATTAGGGAAATTATGCTTTATAATATCCCAGCATAAAATTATTGTTTCTCTGTTTGCTGTTTATAAATCGGGTGTTTATGTAATACATTTACAGGCATCTTGATGTATGGTTCCCATTAGCCATTCCTTAACCACAACTGAATTTAAAGTCGGTCTTCCACCTTCAGAATCCATTTTCAATCAATACCAATCAGGTGAACAGCTTTCATGACCCCCTGTTTGCTTTGCTTGTAGATCTCAAAACTAACTTGTTTGATATTGTTTGAAGTTTCTTTGAAGGCCATATCAGGCATGGCACCCCACTCAGATCCTTCAGCCTCCATCTCCATATAGTCAATGATTCTTGGGGGGGGGGGGGGGAAACGTACATATATGCACATATTTTCCCATGCTAAATGATTCAAAACGTATGCGTGTATACTAGCCATGATAACTGCACTACAAGTCTGCTTAGGTGCAGACGGAGCACCGTAAAGATGTAGTATGGGCAGACACATAACTGGCCATGTCAGAGCTGCATGTTTGTTTTTTTAAGGTTTGAAGGGTATTTATTGCCAAATCACAAAAATTACAATTTGTGGTATATGTTATGACAATAAATGGTGATGCCTTCTGAACCTAGATTTTAGTCAATTGGTCACACATTTGGTGTTGTAAAGATGAAATATACAATGATATAATGATGTTCATTACAAGTTATATACAGCAAAAATAACTAAACAGACCATAATAGAGAATAATAAAAACATTATATACAAAAAAGACATGTTTGGGGTTATAAAGCTGGATTTACACACAGGATACACTGTGGCTTTCCAGAGTATCCAATAGTTATGAAAAAATTAAAACTTAAATGAGGAGAAGCTCTACTACCTTCCAACATAGTGTCTGATTTAGAATCACTCATGTACTGTTCTTGGATGGATTTCGAAACTACTATCACATTGTCAAACTTGGCAGACATTTGTCATTAACCGGAAGTGCCTCTGCACATGTGCAGTAAAAGAAAACAAATGCCCATGGCGTGATCCATGAAAACAATAACATTTATTAAAAAGCCATAGACCATTGAGCTCTCATCTTACCTGCTTACTATGACGTAATATACACAAGAGGCAATTTGATCAGCAGCCTGTCCATTATTTTGGTCCAGTGGCGGATCCAGGATTGTCGGGGGGGAGGGTGGGGTGGGGGGCAAACCTGGCCAACCTGGAGTGACTGTCCGTTTCCTCCCAGCCAAGCACAGTGGTCTTATTATTGGGGTTTGGGGAAAATGTTGATGGTCTGGATGTGAAATAATGCATTCTCCTGCATTTTAGGACACAATATTTTAAGACTCAACCCCCCCCCCCCCTCATCCAGGTCATTAATACTCACTGAAACAGACTGTGATGTGTTATTTGATACTGTCTCTTTCTCCCTTTCCCTTCTTTTCTTCTCTTTTATTTTCTTTTCTTCCTCTTTTTTTTCTTTTTTTTTTTGGGGGGGGGGGGGTTAAGGCCCGTCGCCCCCCCCCCCCTTGATCCGCCAATGTGGTTCAGGGAAGGCCTCGCCTGCTGCTGGCCATGTGAGGTCAATCAGCCATGACCACTCTCTGTGCACCCAAAGCTGAGGCTCCACTAACCAATTTGTCTCTCGAATCGGTGCTACTTTAATGAATCCGACTCGGGTATAATACCATAACAACTATATACAGTAGACAAGAGGTACTGTAGATCTTGCCATAGATCTATGTTTACAAATTATGGGTTTGTTTATAAACAAGTAGAAAATAGAATTGCCAAGGCTATTTAGCACAATTTATGTCCCAAATTAGGTCCCAATTTTGCATTTCAGGTCGATTTTGACTCCCTAACTTATATCAAGCTTGTTTGACTTTTGTTTATCTGGTGCCCCACTTTCCACCTTGCTCTTATCAGCCGATCTAGGCACAATTTATATATAGAATATAGCTGGGATTCCACTACCCGTTTTTTTGGGTCATTCTCACAACCAATGATATAGGTCTTTACAGTTTGATCAGGTCAAAATAAAAACATATTTCCTATCTGTTATTGTGCATAAATCGGCCGATTAGAGCCCTCTGAATGGGGGAGCATCAGATAAATCAAAATCAGACCAGTTTGATATATGATCGGGAGCCAAAATCGGCCTCAGATGCAAAATCGGGGCCCGATCGGGACATAATTCTGTAGTCTTGGCAAGTCTAAGTTCCACTTGAACATGTTTTTAAAAATAAACATCAACTTGTGTAAACCGATAAACATGAACCTAAAGTACCTGCCTACTTATAGTATACACACATAATTATGATTCTTTGGTTTGAGCCCGATTTGTGAGAATAGCCTCGATTTGAGGACAAAACGGACTAGTGGAGCCACACCTTATGCCTCTGTGTATCCCTCATTATGAGAAGTTGACATGAAGGTCGATAGCATTATACAACACTTACCAAAATAAGACAACGATAAACGGCCAGTTATATAATATTTACAAAGCAATCAAAGTAATAAGAAGTTATATAAACCATGAACCCTTTAAGGATGGTGCTAAAAGGTGACATTTGTCGTCATGATGCATGGTTGCAGCGACTGCAGCCCTGGTGAGTAACTCGCCAAAGCTGCATCGGTGCAACATGCCGAGCCTTCGAGAGTATATCAACTCTGTATGGTCGCCAGGGCTGCATTGATGCATCATGACGATCAAGGGCATGTTACATTAACGCACTAAGCGGCCATTATAGAGTTCAACCAGTATTTTTCATATATTCACTACTGTAAACGTAGATATTTTCGCTGGTACATATTTTGGTGGTTTTTAAAATCCACGAAATCCGCGAAAATATGTACAGCAGGAAATAAAGTATGTTTACAGTATGAAATATAAAATTGATGTACAAAATGTATATGTTCCTCATGATACATGTATGGCTTAGGGTCAATCAGTACTCCGCTTGTGGTAATTTGAGAACCATGTCTTGAAGGGTCAGACATGGAGATGTAGTTATGAACCACAGCAACCAAAAGAATGCTGCTAAGTCGACAATTATAACTTATATTCTATTTACAGGTGACTTCCTAGGCCGTGAGATACTGGGGAGGGTAATTTAAAGATAGTATTTCACCTCATACAGTCGAGATTTTGACTCCTCTCCTATTTGCACATGAACAATATTCTCTATTTCCCTATTTGTTCAATACACCTCATTACAAAGAGTAATATCCTAGCAAAGATAAAACGTTATACAACGTTATATTACGTTTATCTATCGCTCCTTAGTGTGGCAAAACGTTATAAAACGTTAAAAACGTTATTCTGACGTAGAATAACGTATTTTTGTTGGCTGGGATTCGTTAATTGCATATTGGAGGGAACCAGATTACAGCCCAGTGGCTTCTTTGCCCATACTCTCGTTCCCAAATCCTTCCGAAGCCAAATGACCTTGAACTTGGGATTTTGCTGGGTCGGGGCAACCCCTGCTGGTACTAGTGGTAGCCTGGAACCAGTGGACAGGAACCGGAATGTATAATGGTAGTTTTACTGTATTTTACCATCAGTAAATTAATCTGGTTCCATTTCCTGTTCCTGTCCACTGGTTCCTGTACACACCTGCCTTTTTCTTTCATTGCAGGCATAATAGATGGTTCCTGGTAATAGATGGTTGCCGGTTATAGAGTTTCAACTTGTATCAATTTGGTGAAACTTAGCCAGATACAGCAACGTAAGCATTAGACCACTTGACTGGGATCTCTCCCGAGCAGATGTTTCAATAGCGGGGGATTTCTAATTCTCATCAATAAATTCACATTGATGCCATGCATGGGGTTTACAGTGCATGGAGAGCATATCCCACACAAGTGACGTTAAAGCACAGATGTCTTCATTTCACAAGGCATTAACAATACTAGCACACACTCTAACAATTCAAAAAGGGTAAGATTTATCAAAAGGAGGTGACAACTACTGAACTACTATTCCACTCTAGCAGGATGTCCAGTGAGCAGCGCCATGTTTGTTGGTACCAGTGTGCACCCTCTACCTCACAGCAACAAGCTCAGGGAAATCTCGTGAACGAGATCAGGGTACAAGTGGCATGATGAGTATTTTCAATGAGTGGTAGTTGTGTGGTTGTTATGTCAACTGTTAGGATTGGGGGAGTGGTTAGGACCATGGCACCTCAATACAAAGGCTACCTGTTTAACCACCACACATTTTTATATGACCCATACATTACAGTAATTTTCTATGGTTAAATAATGGCAATTCTGTTTCAATTCCCTGTTACATATTATTGTACCTCAATTTAACTGATTTCCTAAAAAGCTATAAACATGAATAAGAAAGGTTATAAATATATGTATGCATATGGCTTGGGAGGGAATAGAACCCCTGCACCTTGTATCACAAAGCCACAGTGCTAACCACTATACTATGATGGACAGGGGACATAAGGAATGTCAAGCTACAACCCACCCATAATGCTTGCACCATGTCTGTACCCTAATCTCGGACATGAGATTTGACTGGGCTGGTTGCTGGTGACCAAGGGGGTACAATTGGTACCAGAGTAACACATGGGGACGCCACCAGTATCTCGCTAGTGCCTAATAGGAGTAACCTTCTATGTTGGGGTTTATATGAGTTGTATACGAGTTTTTACGCTTTTTTTCATTGTTTCCTATCGTGCATCGTTCAGAATCTGAACTATATCCACAAGGTGCGCCTTTAAAGCATGTAAAGTATGACTCAAGGCTGGTGACTCTGCCCGTCTCTCTGTCTCTGTCCCTCTCTGTCTCTCTGTCTCTCTGTCTCTGTTTCCGTCTCCCTCCCTCCCTCCCTCTCTTTCTCTCTCACTGAATATATTTATAGGTCTAATTTGCCTCCTCATTTGTTAACAACAAAGGGGATGGTTGGTTTTCTTTTAGAGGTGTGGGCATTTTTCAACCTCCAGAGTGATCCAAATGTTTAAACTCCAAGACACCTTCTACCCCCCCCCCCTTGAACTGATTCAACACGTTGGTAATTTTGCTGCAAAGGGAGTCAATTATTTTAGCCCCCTCCCCAACTTTGTTACTCCCGCGCATCACATGTGTCCATCTCCTTGTTGTTACTAAATGACCACTCCCTAACCAAACCGGTTTCAAGAAATGTTATGCCATGTGCTGGTCACCTGACTGGTGAGTGTGGTACGGGTGAGAGGGGTGGGGGTATGAGGAGAAGTAAAGTTGGTAGGACACACCTATAGGACACACCCAGGGTGGCCTGCAGGGAGAAGGACAAAGCAGCCTTGCTACTCCACTGACTTTTTACAGGTAAGTCTTGTTTTTTTTATAAACAATTTATATATAAAATATTTGCAATAGTTTTACCACACCATGCGGGAGAAAATATGGAGATAAAATAAACTTTACCAAAAACCTTGTGCAACACGGAGACAACTTGGTTAATATACACACAGAAAAGAAGTAGAATCACTGTAACTCCCGACATGATCACTGAGGTAACTCTCCCCAGGACTCTAACGTGACTCCTTAACATTAGCAGGACTCTAAAATAACTCCGTAATGACTCTATAATGACTCTGTTCTAAGACTCCCTAATGATTGGGAGTCACTTTAGAGTTGTGGGGAGAGTTACCTCAGTGATCGTGGCTGGACTCTCATTTGAGAGTTACAGTGATCCTACTTCTTCTCTGTGTGTACATGCACACATGGATATGACTATGAGTATTGACACCTGGTTAAAGTAAGCGTCTTGATAGAGAAGCGAAACAAATGAGAAACCTAGTGATTTATACTATCATGCAGGACATTTAAATGAGTTTCTCATCAAATAATGGATACCCTGTCATATGGGAGGGTCCAGTATATCTAACCCAGCATTAAAAGTGTTAGAATAAGCTCCATCAAGTCTGAAAACATAGAATTTGACACCAAGATTAAGCTGATTGACCAACTACATCTATTTCTATGAAGCAAACAAGTTTTGAAATGTGATTCGGGCAGCCATCTTGGAAAATGGCCGCCATATTGGATTTACAAAGAAGATTCGTTTCCTACACATCTGCTGACGCCATGCTGATGCAAAAAATATGCTCAAATATGTTTTCAATGAGAGCTTATTTTAGGTATTTTTTGAGAAAAATATGTTGCTGGTGCTATGCTGACGCTAAATGCTGACGCTAAATGCTGACGCTAAATGCTGACGATCTGCTGATGCTAAACAAAAGAGCATTTTTCCCAAACATTTTTAGCCAGAGTTCATGCTGGTTTCAAATACTTTGAGATAAACTGAATTTTGCTGACAAAAAGATTACGGCTAGCTAAAAATGTTTTCACACAATTTATCAGAAAACTTGGAAAATGGACTAAAAAGGATACAAATTGATTAAGAGTGTTAAGGGGGGGGGGGGGGTTCCGGGGGCCCTCTAGTCCAGGCAGCGAGTGATAATTCCTTTTAAAAGTGATGTATATACCCACCTTATTGTCTATTTAGTATTTCCAAAAGACATTCAGGAACGGTGGTATGTTCATATCATTGTATACTATTAGCTTTCAATAGTATTTCTATCCCGACTCCCTACTCGTCAGTTGATAATGCCTATGGATTTGTGACCATTTTAAAATAAGCTTGCTGGTCTGTTGGTCCCTGTACCGGCACAGGAGGATACCAGTGAGTCTGGGCCATGGTATTTACACTTCATGGTCATCTCTTAGGAGGGTTTTTCCATGACGTGACTTCTTTAGACCTAGTACCTGGAATTGTATAGAAAAGTAGTATCTTAGCCCCCTTTAGTTATGATTGGGTGCCAGGCCCCAATGTCCCAATTGGAAGTTTGTGTATTACATCATAGGGTCTTGGTAAATTTTGGGAGGCCCAAACATATCCAGACCCCCCCCTTCTCTGTGATTGGGGGGCCCGGCCCCCCTGGCCCCCCTTTTCCTACACCACTGTTTTTAATACACTAGTGCCACCAAGGGTTCACAAATAATGTGTCAGTCTTTACTGAGGATAGGCTCATCAACAATGGTCTGTATGCATATATATATGGATCATACTAGTGACAGGGACATGTACCTACTTATGCCCTGGTGAATGAAAAGAAAGAGGTGTTCCTTTTCTGTGTACACTACAAAACAGGTTGTAAGGCCACTAAAAAAAGTAAAATGGTTCCACATTATCACACATATTATAGCTAATTCTGCCACTTTTAAAGATAAATGAATTCTTAACTGCTAAAGTAAGAACTTTAGCCACACAATAAAAACATAATTATACCGTATTTCACGTAATAAGCATCCTCCCCCTAATAAGCACCCGCCCCTTTTTGGGGCATTTTTAGACTAGAACAAAGGCGCAACTTTTACGAATTTGGTGACAGTTAAACTCTTAAGTACTAAAAACACCATGAAAATAATTTTATATGCGCCCAGGGCGCTCATCACGTCGAATACGTTTTAGCCCATGAGTAAATTTCTTTTAAAATGCCTCCCTCGTGATGTTTCTCAGCCCTTGGTGATGAGAAACTTTTTTTGAGTGGTCTAAAGCTGGTTATAAAGATCGAGGTCAGAACACCTGCCGTAATTATGAAACACCAATTAGTTGTAAACATCAATTAGCTAAAATTAATAATCTCTGCGTCAGACAAATATGCCACTTAAGGTAGGTCGATACCATTGAAAATGGGGCCACTGCGTATGTTTTCGCGCATCTACCTTGAATATGTCAGAATGACTTCATATTTGGTGAGTGTTTGGTCATATATACCCTCATCACCCATGTAATTTTTCGGACAATTTTGGGCATTTTATCAGACATTATATTTTGTATAATAATTAAAGTTTTATTTTTTTTGCATTTCTGACATTTTGTTATCAACCATATTTATAAACCAATAAATGATATAATTCGGACTATAAAGGTGAATAGATTGCTTAAATATATCCTGGGCTACATAACACTGTACAACAAATTTTCAAAAATTGAAAAAAACCGGGACCAGACTCAATTATTCTTATGTATTTTGACCTGGGGAACTCATAAATAGCACTCAAAATTGTGTGGTAAGTCTCAGTTTTCAGATATTCACATCGTCTTATTTGTATACCCAGTTAGAGCTTATATATACACTTTTTGTTCAAAAAGTAGGAAAATGCTTCTTTTCATGTAAAACTCATTTTTAACTAGTTACATTATTAATATATTACTAATCTGTTATAGAAATAAATATTCTTTGTGAATAAATAGGTCCAAAATAACACTTTGAAACATATAACTAGTGCTTAAAAAGGTCGCTTTGTCTTCCTATTGTATTCCCCATAAGGACCACCTCTGACCATATTCCAGCAATGTACCTGGCTAATGTTTCATGTAAAATTAGGTTTGATGGTCAAATATCCTCATACAAGGATACCTTTTAGTAGAAAATTGGTTCTGAAAGGAATTTGCAAGGCCTGTTTTGAGGTTTGCGATATTGATGACATTTCCAATATTCTAGAGCCAATATCCAATATTTTGACTGTGCCAATGGCTACCATGGTAGCCAGAAACTGGCCATTGTACCATTTTTTGTCTTTAAAAACCATTATAGATATAGAATTTTAATCCTAAAGATGTAACACCAATGATCTATCATTGTATTCTGCATAAAGGGTTATCCAAGCAAATTTCTGTCTATTTATTACTCTTTTTGGGATTCCGGCACTGGTGGGGGCTAAAAACAGTAATAATAGCTTCCCTGAAGGTACCTCTTGTCAGAACGGGTCACAATCCTGATCTTAGTAGCTTAAAAAAATGTTATATCGCTTTAGGATGAATCTATATATTTTATGGTATTTTTTCAATTAATATCGGTAAAATATCACTAATTTAGCTTCATAACAGTGTAGAATCCTGTTTTTTTACGGTATGTTACCACTAAATGTGCTTCAGAGTCATGTTATCTCTGCCAGGCAAACAAAATTGACAATTTTTTATGAATGCTGTCCCTGCTGTATATTGGTCGGACCATATATTCCGTAGTAGACCAACAAATAATCATGGTTGGAATATCTTGAAACTGAGACTTATGAGGCATTTCCATCATTTCCATCATTTTTGGATTCAATGACCTCAAATTAGTCTAGTCAGGTAGGTCTGCCCCCGGGTTTTTTTTCGTCGTTGCACAGTGTAATGAGACCATTTCATAACATGATTATTAGCATTTTATTCATAATGCAATACTTCAAATATCTTATTTAGCTCACTTTTGCAGTACTTTTTTATTTCAAAGGCCCAAAACACCAAAATAATGCGCAGAACCCTATGTTAAATTAAGTCTTACTAGTTTCCAAATGATCTTAAATTTCATTTCATAAAGTTTAAGAAAAATGACTACTTTTTTTCTATTGATTTTAATCGATTTTGTGTTTAATTAATTACAAATTAATCCATATTTTCAACCAAACATAGTTTTTTTATGCAGAATGCCACATCACAGAACCATAAAGTATTTTTGGAATAAAGAGAAATATGTGGGCGCTCATTGTGTGATGTTTCATATTTTTGTGGTTGTAGGTTATGGCAAAATAAAATTACGGAACTTGTGATATTTTTTTCTATTTTTTATGATATACCAACGCAGCCCCCCAGAGAAAAATCGAACTATGTTAATTTTCCAAAATTCTGTATCTAAAAAAGTAGTGCGGGACCCCCCTATTTTCTCCTCAGATATTTGTTCTAAATGATCTAAGGTACCTTTGGAAGAAATTTGGAGGAACTTTTGAGTCAATGGTATCGACCTACCTTAACTGGGATCTGGGATGTCTAGGATAGAAGCGTCCGGGAACTTCCCGACATATACACAGAGAAAAGTAAAGGCGTCGCCATGACTCTTTTACCATGGTCAACTCTAGTTGACTCTGGTAGCAGAGTCATGATGACTCTGGTGGAGGGGCCACAGCTACTCCAGTCATACCCCTTGCTCCTTATACAATTTGACTCTCCCTCTTGACTCTATCAGTGCAGAACTAGTCAAGTGCAGTTGACTCTGCCCACAGCAGATCGAGTCATTTGTAGTTTGACCCTTCATGAAGAGTCAAATAAATGTGTTGATAGTAGTTGCATATGAAACCACCTGGTGGGGAAACCAACATTAATTTGGTACCAGTGTCAACCACAAGGCAGAGCCACTATCTATACTTTAGATAATTGTTACATGGCTGTCAGAGTCGTGGCGACTCCTTTACTTTTCTGTGTGATACCTTTTCAACGCAAAATGCAAATTAAAAAGGCACCAATATAGTGTAGCTAGTTGAATTTGGCCTTATAATGGCGATTTGCTGCTAACCCTCAAGGAGAGGGGGGGGGGGAGCTTATTGCAACATGCCCTTGATCATCATGATGGATGAATGAAGCCCAGCAAAGTGACTCGCCGGGCCTGCATATAAGTATCATGCCGACGCTAGGGGGTTGAACCACTCTCAAAGGGGCAGCATAATGCACCAACGCAGCCCCTCGTTGGTGCATCTTTTAGCAACAGGCCGTCCTTATAGGGTTAAACAATCTAATATACTATGTACTAAATTGCATTTCCTTCTTGCCATCACTGTATATACAATCACCTTTCTTTTTGACATGTAGCTGGCATGTCAAGGAAGTCATCAGCATCGCTCAAATCGACCCCCGACCACGTCACTATGAGGACTGAGATAACATCCAGAGTGCCCTGGGTCGGCTACTTGTGTCTGTAAGTACAATTCTGACTCCAACTCTCAGTGGTTAGACTTAGAGTGTGGTAGGAAGGAATGCGTTTTTGAGTTTAGTAATATCTTATTGACTTATTGAGTATAGAAGCTATTTGGCTCGGAATTATTGTCGTTATTGGTATTGTTATTAGTGTCTTTGTATGTGTAATGCATATTATTTCCTATGGTGGTTACTCCGTTATGTCGACTCATGGTCATTGGATCATTCATAGTTGTCCCTGTGAATAATTATACTACATGTAGATCTACTTGGGCCACCCAAAGAGAAGAAGACTTAGTAATGGTCTCTCACCATAGCGCGCCCCAGGTTTTGAGGAAAACTTTTTTCTGATATTTTTTAAAACAATTCTTAATGAAAGTCTTGGAAGATAAAGTAGAATCTCGTTATGATATGCCTTTCTTAATACATAATATATGTATCTGGTATCAAATTAAGGCTTAAATAGATAAATAAACTACTAAAACGTAAATTTTGTTCATGAAAAACCCTATCATTTTCTGTGTGACAGACATGCAATAGGTGATGTCATGAGAAATAAACAAACTTTAAACTTCAAAACTTATAAGACAAGCCCAATAACACCTAAGAAGGCCCAATATCGACAAGGGAGTGTTGTACATTGCATAGTAGCAAAAGCCAATCTATTATAGTTAGATATTTTCTCCTGGTTCTGCTGGAGAATTTTGTGTATTAAAAGTGTATTGAAGTCTGGATAAGAATCAGAGCCACTCCTGATGTCCTTTAAGGTCAAATGATACAATGGGAAAAATGGACCTGAAAGTGTTGCGTATTGAAATAATCACAAAGGGCAACTGTTGCTGATATTGCAAACCACAACACTAGAGCCAGTCCACCCATGCATAAGCCCTAAATCCACGGTGGCTGTGGCGGCAAAGTCCATGGTGAAACAGAGGCTAAATCGGAGCAGCAGAGGAGCGATACGGTTTTAAACCAGGATCCTGTCGCCGTGGACTTTGGACTATAGAGTGGGAAACCGTGTGAGCAATCTACACCTGATTTATCAAGTTGATTAATGTGTTTTACAGAACTGTGTGTGCGCCATATAAGAAATTTAACCGAATTTCTTTTCAGTATTTTGATCTGCATAACCGATTTCCAAAAAGATTATGGTGCAAATGGTAAGATGTCTTTTTTTTAATCTACATTGTTTACTTGGTATTTATGGTGGCCTTGGAAAATCATATAAAAATATTGTTTTGAATCGAATGCCATGTAACATAACTGTAAACATTTCTTCAATTTATAAGTAAGAATCAGATTTTTGTGTTTACTGTTTATGACAAAATAAAATCATGGAACTTTTTATCTTTTTTCTCATTCTCAAGTTAAAGAGTTACATTTTTCATAATTCGATACAGCTCGGGAGCCCCCCTTTTTCTTTTAGAATATCGGTTCTCATTGATATAAAGTATCTCTGGTAAAAAGAATTGGAGGAATTTGAAACTATTTACCCTTTTCAAGGTAGGGGCCCACAGGGGACAATTTGCAAGGGCATCACACAGGATCCTGTAAATTCCATATACGATGCATCTTATTGTACACAATACATTCATGAATTCATAGACCACAAGAATAATCCCAGCTAGCAAAACTCATGTAAATTACATCATTTTAACATCATTTTCTGATTGGTGGTGACATCATTGGATGATGTCAATTGTCGTTCCCAAGATGTCACATATGCAAGAAGTTTTTACGTGCCTTTGCATGGGTATTTTACATAAGTATATTTACATTTAAAAAAATACGTATTAACGATATGTTTGAACTTAATAATAATGATGTATATATATGACCAGCTGTAAAACATGTCTGAAACGTATAAATTTAGACATGTCAAAAAGATGTGATATGGAGATATGTACATGACATGTTGCAGGGATGACATTTATACCAGTTTTGAGTATACCCCCCTCCCAGTAGTGATCATAAATCAGATAAGATATTTAGGATACCTCTGAGAGAGAGTGTAGACATCATAAAGTTATGTCCATTTTATGTCAATGTATGACATGTCCATAGGCACTCTGCATAGGAAGCAAACACCTGCTCTGTGAAAGACACTTTACAGGCATGTTCTACATTGACATAAAATGGACATAACTATATGATGTCTACAATGTCTCTCAGAGGTATCCTAATTATCCTATCTGATTTATAATCACTACTGGGGAGGGGGTATACTCAAAACTGGTATAAATGGCATCCCTGGAACATGCCTTTTAGATATCTCCATATCACATCTTTTTGACGTGTCTACATTTAAATGTTTTAGACATCTTTTACAGCTAGTCATATATATGGTATCACTGATTAATATGTCTCTTTTATATAAATATGTTTACATAAAATACACATAGATATTGTCACATCAAGAACCCATGCAAAAGGACACGTAAAAACTTCTTGCATATGTGACATCTTGGGAACAAAAAATGATATCATGAAATTACTAGTTATTTTTATGTAAGGTGCTAGCTGGGATGCGAGAGTGATTTTGAATTAAGTTAAGTTAGGTCCTGCTGATATCATACCCTCTAGAACATGGCTACGTATACTTTGAATCAGGTCAAGATGATTGCTCCTCCACCAATCCACCTGGAGATGGTAATGCCAATGTTGCGGAAAATGTTGCTGGTACTTTCACCTACACTTGTTTACCTGGATTCCAAGTATCTGGCAGCCCTGGAACAACCTCCTATGACCTTTCCTGTACTAGTGATATTGTTGTTGAAGACGGGGAGTTTTCAGGAGATAATGTTGAACCCTGGGGAAAACAGAAATGTGTCGGTAAGATCAAGTTACCATTATTCCGAATTAGAATACATATTGAATACATGAACCACTTAATTAGATGAAGAATTTACCTAATAGATATGAACATTTACCTGGGATTCAACATGATTATTTTCTTCTGTGGTACGATGGACAATATTCATCATCTAAGCCTCGGGAAATGATAATCTCAGATCCTTTATTGTGGAAAGTAGGGATATCAGTTACAAGCAAATAACCTTTAACATTGTGTTTGTGAATTTTCTTGTCTAAAAGTCTCACAACAAAAGGTGAAAGATATAGAGATATACATTTTTTTTATTATTAGGAAACCTTGGTATCTTGGCTGATATTTCCGGGGTATATCAGCTAAGACGGAGCCAATTATAGCTAAGAGTGGCAAATATCAGCAAGGAAGTGTTGTGTATTATTACATACACTGAAATCCCAGGGCCACTAAAAACTCATCGCCTGGGATGAGTTTGAGGGTCATCAGCCACCAGATGAGTCAACTATTCAAAGCGGAGTAGTCAGCATCATCATAGCGATGAACCAATCTAATCCACATCGAGGACCCAAACTCATCAGGGGCAGACCTCATCAGAGTGCATGTACAGGTCCTGGGGGGGCCACTCTCACAATTATGGATACCATGTGCGTAAATCACCCTAAAGTTGATATTTCTGGCCAAAAAAAACTACCACTTTTTCCCCGAAGTGGCCTATAATTAACCCCTATTGGGGCCCGGTCGGACCCGCCAATGTGATCCAAAAAGGACCTCCTTCCTGCTACTCTGTGTGTCATGGTTACTATAGAACATGTAGAGAGTGCCCCCCCCCCCTTGGGGTACAGGTGTACTAGACTAGGGTCCCAGTTCACCAGGCCTACAACCACTCCACACTACACACAGACCCACAAAGAGCAGTGGTAAGTACATGTCCAATATCTGTTTAAATACTCCAACCCCAACCATGGTTTATGGGCATCTCTCTGACATATTGGGGCTATAGAAATCTGATGGGGCTAGGCATACATATATGTACATGTGTACACCTGTTGTAGTAAGATAGACCTGTACTATTATAGAAGGTATGTGGAGAGCACTCCTGGCCAAGGTATGTAATTAGCCCCCTCCCCTGACTGTAGTACTACTAGACCTGTGGTGGTGGGCAGTGTGTGCCCACAGCAGGCTGACCACTTAGTAGGAACAGTGGAACACACACTGTGATATGCTTGCAGACAGGCAGAGACACAGGAGGATAGGTAAGGATACAGGGGTTCAGGGAGGGAGAAGAAGAGGCAGGGAGACAAGAGACACAGGCAAGTATATGGAGGGATGCATCAGGTAAGCACCATGGAAGTAGGAAGGTAGCAAGCAGGTGGTGTGAGGGTGGTAGGTAGGCATGAGTATATTGGAGTGAGGGTGGGTTCTGTATAGTTCACAGTCCTCTCAGGTGTACTACTACATTGTACCTATTCTGTGTGTGTGTCTCTCTCTCTCTTTGTCTTTCTCTGTCACTCTGTGTCTGCCAGTATATCTACCCCTTAGGGATTGGGGGATTAAAGGAGGGAGGGAGGAAGGAAGGAAGGGAGGGATGGAGGGAGAGAGGGAGGGAGGGAAGGAGGGAGGGAGGGAGGGAGGGGAGGGAGGGAGGGAGGGAAGGAAGGAATGAGGCCAGGAGGGAGAGAAGGTGGGAAGAGAGGAGGGAGGTAGGAAGGGAGGGATGGAGAGAGGAAAGGAAGGAAGGATGGGCATGGGAGGAAGGGAGGGAGGGCAGGATGGACGGTGCGAAGGAGAGAGGCAGGGAGGGAGGAGAAAAGAGAGTTGGAGGGAGGGAGAGAAAGAGGAATGGAGGAGAGAAAAAGGGAGGGAGAAAGAGGAGGGAGGGAGGGAAGCAAGGAAGGAAGGAACGTAGG